>JAQZBX010015175.1:0-37810 GCA_029593785.1 Cabassous unicinctus
ATTTATTCCACAGCACAACTGGCTCTTGCAAGCTGGTATGAGTTGACTCCAGTACACTCTAATTTTGCACTAAATGCATCTCTAGATGGTGGGATAATAGATGAGTCAGATTGGGTCCTCTCATAAGAAATCACCAAGATAATTTTATACGCACAAGAGACTTAATTGAGGGGAAGTCTGCAAAGAATAAAGGGGGAGGGAACTGGAGAAGACAAGGTGTTTCAGACCATGAGATAGTCTCTTCCCATGAAAGAGAGTGGTAAGGAAGAGTTGGTGGAAAAAACCTCTGACTTCAGACCTCAGTGCAGGTTTGAGAAATTCTTCCAGGCTCATAGGAAGGTCCCAAGCAAAAGTTGCTCCGTAGAAGAGTCCTGTGTCATGCAGGAATGCTAATACTCTTTCTTATTCAGGCTGTGCTTAGTTATCACTGGGAGCTTCTGGGGGAAGCATGGTCAGGCTCAAATAAATGTGGTAGTAGAGCCAAAGGAACAGCAGCTGGGGCTGTCCGGTAACTCTGCTTCCTCAGCATGTTCTCTTGAAATTGATCTGAAAAGCATACTTCCATTGCCTCTACAATAGGTGGCTATTTTATTTTCCCTCTTACCTTTCCAATATTTGTTTTCACATTTTTCTAAAAGCGTTGATTTTTTAAATGGAAGAAATTTTTTTAATTGTAAAAATTTGGGTTGGATTTGAATTCCTCAATAATTTTTACCATTCATTGAGTACCAACATGTCATACACCACACAATCCCTGCAGTCATAATAACTAGCCATAGCCTTAAGCATCAAAGTTAATAAAGAACTTCCACATACTTCTTAGTATTTTCTCAAGTAATTTTATGCAATGGTAATATAAATGCTCTTCATATTGTTAAAAATGTGAAATTCAAAAACTGCTCTGGTACTACACAGCAAAGAAATGATGGAGCCAATACTCAAATGCAAGAAACTCAATTCTAGATCCCCTGATTTTTTTCACTTTTAAAAATAATGGCAATCACCATACTGAGTTCTATTTGTTTTACATCCAATATTGCAATTTCAGTATGAGTAAGGAGAGGCAGTCCACTGGAATCATTAGGAGCATGCCTCTGGAGCCAGGCTGCCTGGGTTGAAGCCTAGCTCTGCTATTTACTAGCTGTATAACCTTATTAAGTCACAAAATCTCTCTAGGCCTCACTAATCACATTCCTTACTTGGTGATGATAATAGTACCTATTTCATAATATTGGTGTAAACATTAAATACTTGTAAATACTTGCAAAGCACTTGAATTTGTAAAGCATTTACTTGCAAAATACTTTGAAGTATGACTTGCATATAGTAAATGCTATACAAAATATATGTTAATAAAATTATTACCATATAATAGCTAAGAAAACTAATGAAGAAATATTAAGCAGACCTTACAAGGATAAGGGAATGAATTTGTTAACTATGGTTTTAAAAAGAAAGGATCAGCAGCTGTGATTTAATGATATACAATAAGACAATGAGCCATGTAACTTGCCCAAGGCTCCCTCCCCCTCTGGACCTTAATTTCCTCATCTGTGCAATGGTGTGTTTGTGCTAGGCAATTTCCTCCTGGGTTTATAATTTCATGGCTTCTAAGGCTTTAATCTGGTATCATTAAACTCTGAGAAAAAAGATTTCAGTTTGATATTTTGTTTGGGGAAAAATGAACAAAATATTTTACATGATATTCCAAGAGATCAAAATTACCAAACATGTATTTGGTTATTACAGTTTTAAATACCATGAAAAATATCCTAAAAGAAAGACAATTCAAGATAGTATAAAAAAATCTATTATAGGTAAGGTAATTAGATTGTTTTTTAATTAAAATAAATTATGTGTACAGTATTTACCAATTAAGACAAGTATGTTCATGAATTTTCTAAAGAAATTTTGCAGTTCATGATTGTTGGAAAATCTTGGAAATGGTAGCACCTATAGGAAATCTTTAGATAAGCTAACTTGTTGAAAAAGCTTACTGAACCTTTTCCTTTGGTGTACATTGCTATACTTTTCCTTTGCTATACTTTTATAGAATAAGAGTGGTTAAAGTAGCAATATTGATAAGAGCCATAGTAATAAATGGGGATAACAATAGTACTTATTCCAGAGAACTTTTGTAAGATTTAAATGACAGAATACATGTAGTATCTGGTCCAAAGTTAATAAAGGCTATTGATAGAATTAAATTATCTATGTTACTTATATTTTATCATTATTATCATTATTTATGAATAGATATGAATTCAAACATTTAATCCTACCCAACATGTCCTACTAATTTGGCTAAATTAAAGGAAATATTGTTATCCCCATTTTACAGAAGAGGATAGAAAGAAATCTCAAACACCATTCTAAGAGCTACCATTTATTTATTACTTCTATATGTCTTATTAAGCATTGTGTGGTACAATGTGTAGCAGATGCTTACAGTGATGGCCTTCCTTGTTGGAAGCATGTAGGTCAGGCTTCCATCTGCACCTCTCTGCCTTGGGACTTTCTCTGGGGCCAGAGCCCACACAGCTGGAATGATTTCCTGATAATTAACACCCATGTCTCTTCCCCATCACATGGCTAGGATAACTCTGAGGATCCCTTCAAGCAAATAGATTAAGACTCTGTATCTGGAACAAGATAATTAAATTACCATTACTAAATAAGAAAGCATTTCAAAATACAGCCTAGATACATTGTGCCACCTTCCTAAACAAAGGGGAACAGATTTAATAGTTCATAAATTCAATATATCTTTGCTGAATCTGGTTGTAATTATTGATTACAGCAAGCTGGTGATCAAGGTTCTTCATAGCAGAATACATACCTTCTATTCTCATTTGCTGGCAAAATCAAAGACGACAAAGTTATTTTTCTCAAATATTATGAAAGATTGGTATATCTTTTCTTTCCAAAACATATCATGTCACTGGTAAAATTGACAAATGTGATTCATTTTCTTCAAAATAGAATGCATATAAAGCCAAAGAAGTATGCGTAGCAAAGGAAATGTTAAACCACAGTTAATGTGTAATCCTTGAGATTACTTTTCAGTATTTTCATTAAAATCAAGCAAGGAATTCTAGAGACTAGCTTCTCTTTTCCATTCTTGTCAATTCAAATAATAATGTTACAAAAGTAATCAATAAAATAAATTTATTCTTGAATACATGACTTTGTGTTAAATTTCCACCAAGTTAACACTGGGGTTGAAAAATTTTAAAATGTTGAGAGAACCTACAATGTAGAATCTCATTCTCTCAGTTCACAAGACATTCCCTTCAGCTATCCTGTGCTATTCAAAAAAGATACATTAATATCTTAATAGATCATATTTCAAAGTATATAAGATGGATTGTACAACATCCACTTCTGTTTTTCTTAACCAATTTCACCCAGTGAATTATATTGAAATTCAACAAATATAGCTAGAAAGACATTAAGGAAGAGATGTGAATGAATTGATTCTATGTATTTAGATTTATTTGAATGAATGTTAATTGTAGAGATTTAGAGAAAGTTCTATTGAAGCATGCTTGTCAAGCCTTCAATATTTTTACTTGTTTTGCTCTACATTTTCTTTGTACAGTTTTTTTCTTTTTCTTTCAGCTCCTATCTCAATTCTCTTTCATAAGTATATAATTAAACTGGGCCTAGCAAATCCTAATATAGCACTTATTTTCAAGGCCCTTTTAAGGAATCCTATTCATTTACTTATTATCTCATTTATTCAGTGAAACAAATGAAGGAAGTTATTATCCACATTTTACAGGTGAGAAAACTGAGGTAAAAAGTGAAAGTGAAAAATATACTCCGTAACAGCCAGGAAGTGGTATGGCACTCTCAAATGGATTTTGATGTTGCTAGGATCCAGCCTGGCACTCAGAGCTAACATTTAGTTGAACATTTAAAAGGAAATCACCAGGAGCAGAAGTGGCTCAAGCAGTTGAGCACCCACCTCCCACATGGGAGGCCCAGGGTTTGGTTGCCAGTGCCTACTAAAGAAGACGAGCTAATGCAATGAGCTAACGCAAGTAGCTGACAAATGAGCAAACAACAAGCAGAGAGACAAAGGTGCCATGGGGGGGGGTGGCGGGGGAAGGAAATCACAAAATACAAAATACAAACATCAAACTAGTCTAATCTTTGCATTTGTTATGGATCAACACAAAATATAAGAATATTTCACAATCATGTTTGAACACAGACAAAAACAGGAACATTACCCAAACTACAGAAATCAACATATACTGACTAATATGAGTGACTGCTGCTTCTTTATCAAATACAGCTAAATCTTATTCTGGTCTTCCCTCCTTCTAGATAAGAATTATTAAGATAACCAATAATTACCCCCACATCCTGACAGCATCCAATCCTAAGCAAAGCCCCATCTCCTTAGATCCTGCTCTAACATCTAACATGTAAGCCCAAATACCATTGTATTAGCCAGCCAAAGGGGTGCTGAAGCAAAGTACCAGAAATCTGTTGGCTTTTTTAAAGGGTATTTATTTGGGGTAGAAGCTTTCAGTTACCAGGCCATAAAGGATAAGTTACTTCCCTCATGAAAGTCTGTTGCCATGTGTTGGGGCAAGATGGCTGCCATCTGCAAGGGTTCAGGCTTCGTCTTCCTTTTAAGGCTCTGGGGCCCAGCTTCTTCCAAAATCAGCTGTAGGCTGGGATAAGTCTCATTTCTCTCCCAGAGCTCATTTCTCTCACAGCTGAGATGCTCTGCACTCTCCACAAGGCAGCTGTAAACTATCAGGTCAACAGCTAGTCTCTCTTCCTGTGGCTTCTGCCTTGTCTAATGGAGCTTTCTATCTTTCCTCACATATCTGCTTCTCTGTGTATTTACTTCTTGGAGCTCCAGCATTAAAATTCTTTTGTGGCCTCCTTCTCCATGTCATTACTTCCCCCAGGCTCCGCATCAAAACTCCAACTAACTCCTTTGCCCTGTCGTTTTCTCTGTGAGTCCCCGCCCACCAAGGGGCAGGGACTCAATGTCCTACTGACATGGTTCAGTCAAAGCCTTAATCATTATTTAATCAAGTAAAAGTGAAATCTCTGAATCCAATACAATCTAATGGTACCACTAGCCCAGAGGAACAAACCAATTTACAAACATAATCAGTTTTTCTTTTTGGAATTTATCAATAATATCAAGCTGCTACAACTATATTAAGTCTTTTATGACATTCTTTATCTGAGATGTTCAATGCTTCCCCATAGTGTGCATCCTTCCTTGTTAGTTTCTGTCAACTTAATTCAGCTAAAGATGTATTACTGGTGGTTTTGTCTACAGGCTATTGATAATTGTTATATGACTTTTCCATAGTCACAGAGTATATAAGAGGCAAAGTTGTGATATTTCATTCTAGGAGAACTTATCTGCTTTCATGATTTTTTTTTAGGACTTGAAAAGAATTTAGAGGCCATCTAAATAAATTTCCTTGCTTTGTAGAAAAGTGAAAGAACTTGCCTACAGTCATATGAGTAGAAAACTCAATCAAACCTGATTCTGAATTCCACATACTTTGCCCTATACCTAGTTTCATTGTGTGTGTTTGCTTAGTTTATTGGAAAAATGTTGAAAATAGAAATATTTTTTCAGTGGCTATCATACACACTATATTGATGATCAGTGATAAAAACAAAACTTGAAGACAACAATATGTAAGAAGCATTAGTGCCTGAATGCCAATTCAGTAGGTCAAAGCCAAGAGAATTATTTCTAGAAAAACCACCCAAGAAGGGATCTTTGCAACATTACCACTGGTATATGACAGTAAATAAAAACAAAAATTCAACAAATAAAAAAAAAAAATCAACAAAATTCATAAATACTACTATCTATTTTGGTTAATGTGAATACAATTTCACAAGTTTATTTTTAAATGCAAAATTCAGTCAATGTAGTGATACATTATTAAGAATTATTTGAATTTTTCATGAATAAAATTGCCATTATGGGTCCAAAAATTTTTTAAATACTAGAAGAAGGTGGAGTAAGAAGTAGGAATTGTTCCCTCCACTAAAACAACTATTGAGCTAGCAATAACTGTTTGAAGCAACTATTTTGGTACTCTTGAGCCTAGTCCCCCACTTCCAGTGTCTAGGGGAGTGTTTGATGAAGAAAGAAGCTGGCAAATTTCTGTGAATTTTGGATTGTCACTTAATAGCTACCACCCTTTATCCTCCAGCCCTGAGGCAGACAGCTATGGAAGTAGAGGTCCAGGTTCCTGGTGCAGCGTGCTGATGTCAGGATGGGCAATATGGATCTTGTCATCTAAAACATGGGTTGTACATTTTAATCACAGTTTTTGATCACTGAGTGGTCACCACAGAGGTTGTCCATTGTATCAAACTGGCAGTTGATATTGAGATGACTTAAATAGAACATTTTCTTCCTTAACTTTTCTTATTGCATCCATTTAGAACAGTTTTGTCAAATCACTGGATGATCATGGATAACAAACAGAGATTTCAGTGATAACACATGACAAGGAATATAGCCTGCAAAAAGTTTGGTGAAGTCACTAAACAAATGAATGATGACAACTTTAAACAAATAATAACAGCCCTCCCTGGAGGAAGCTGCAGAGTGTCTGATTTCCAGAGATACTGCATTACAATATTCAAAATGTCCAGTTTTCAAATAAAATTTATAAAACATGCAAAAAAAAAAATCTGGAAAGCACAGCCCATTTATAAGAAAAGAAAACATTGAGAGAAACCACCCTGGAGGAATCCCAGACATTGAGCTTAATAGACAAATACTTTGAATTGACTGACTTAAATATGTTCAGAGATGAAGGAAAGCATGTACAAAGAACTAAAGGACATCAGGACAATGATGAGTCAACAAGTAGTGAATAGCAATAAAAAGATAGAAATCAGAAAAAGGAACCAAATAGAAATTCTGAAGGTGAAAAATACAATAGCAGAAATTTAAAAATTCACTAGTGTTTTAACAGCAGAGTTGAGTAAGCAGAAGAAAGAATCAGTGACATTGAAGATAGGAAAATCAAAATTACTCAGTCTGAGTAGCAGAAAGGATTGTTTGTTTCTGATATACAGAAATGCAAATGATTTTTCTTTATTAATATTTCCTCAAAATTTTTACTAAATTCCCTTATAGTTCCAGTAGCATTTTTATGGAATCCATAAAATTCTTGACATAGAAAATACATATCTCCTGTAATTAAAGACAAATTCTTTGTATGCAACATCAGTGACTTTTATTTATTTTTTCTTTCTTTATTGTATAGGATAGGATTTTTAGCCCAATGCTGAATAGTGTGCTAAGATCAAACATCTTTACCTTGTTCTTGATCCTCAGAGACAATAATTCAGACTTTACCATTAAGTATGACATTTTCTGTAGTTTATCTAAGATGTTTTTTAACAGTTAAAAAATATCCTTGAGTTACTCATTTGCAGAGATAATGAGTATTGGATTTTGCCAAAAATTTTTATAGCAACTTTTGGTATTGTCATATACTTATCTTTATGAAGTATGTTACAATGATGGATTACATTGCTCAATTTTCAAATATTAAACCAACTTTAAACCTGTGGGAGTATCGCACATGCTCATGATGTTTTGATTTGATTTAATTTGGTTAAGAATATTTGCACTTATACCAAATAGGATATTATTGCTTCATTTACTTTTTCCTGTATTGTCTTTGTCTGATTTTGAAATATCTGAGCAAATTCATAGAGTGAAATGAGAAATATTCTCTGTATTCAATATTTTAAGAGTTTGTACAGAAATGGCACTGTTTATTTCTTAAATATTTGATACAATTCACCATAGAAGTCATCTGGTTCTGATGTTTTCTTTGTGGGATGGTTTTCAATTACAAATTCAATTACTTGAGTAGATATAAGGCTTTTCAGATTATCTATTTTTTCTATTTTATTTGTTTGAGGGAGCATTTTAGGTTGTGTCATTCACAGAATTTTTGCATTTGATTATAGGTTTGTCCATTTCTCATTGTAATTCTATCAGGTTTTGCATCATGTAGAACTTTGCATTGAATCTCAGTCATTAGGTGCATAAACTGTTAGAATTGTTTTGTCTTCTTAATTAATTGACACAGTTATCATTATGAAATGATGACCTTTATATCTAGTACCATAATTTTCTCTGAAATCTACTTGGTCTGTTATTAAGACAGTCACTCCAAGGTCACTTTTTGTTTGATTGTTTTTAGAATTAGCATGGTGTATTTTCCCCATCCTGTGATATTTAAATTATTTGCCTTTAAACTTAATGTGGATTTCTTTAAGGCAGTATATATATATCAAGTCTTGGTTTTTCAATCCAATCTGACAATATCTGTCTTTTATTTGTGGTATTTAGATGATTTACATTTAATGAGATTATTTATATGGTTGATTTTAAATCTACCATCATGAGAACATGTTTATTGTTTTTCATAAAATTTGGAAAAATTTTAGCTATTTCATCAGATATGCTTTCTGCAACCCAAACTTCCTGGACTCCAATTGTATGTACATTAGGCTTCTTGAAGTTTTCCTACTGATGTTCTTTTTTGTTATTTTTGCTCAGTATTTTTCTTCTGTGTTTAATTTTGTGTTGGTTCTATTGCTATTTTGCTATTTCTTCAAGTTCAATAATCTTTTCTTGTGCAGTGTATAGTCTTCTGTTAATCTCGCCCAACACATTTTTCATCTCAGACATTGTAAGTTAAATATAGTTTTGTTTTCTTTTTTTTACATCTTCCCTGTCTCTCTATAGCATGCTCAATATTTCCTCTGCTTTCTTGAGTATCTGGAACATATTTATAACAACTCTTTTAATGTTTAAGTTGATTACTTCTATAATACGTCTTATTTATGCATCAAAATTTATTAATTTATTTTTCTCCTCATCATGAGTTGAATTTTCCTGCTTCTTTTCTTGCTTGATAATTTTTAATTGGATCCCAGACATATTGAATTTTAACTTGTTGGGTTCTGGGGCATTTTTGTATTCCTATAAATACTTCTAGCCTTGTCTTTGGATATAGTTAAGTTGTTTGGATTAAGTTTTATCCCTAGAGCAGTAGTTCTCAACTGGAGGTGATTCTATTACCCAGTGGATCTTTGGCAATATCCAGAGACATTCTTGTTTATCACACTGAGGCCAATGCTTGCTACCAGGAAGAGGTGGGAAGAGGTGGGAAGAGGTCAAGAATGCCTCTACACACATACAATGCACAAGGGAGTCCAACAACAAAGATTATATGGCCCAATATAGCAATAGTGATACATGCTTGAGGGACTTGATTTTAAGATTCATATATTGGACCAAAGTAACCATAATTCTTGTTCTAAATTTTGAAGGTTTTTATTATTATGACTATTAAATTAGTTTTAAGTTTACAGAAAATCATGCAGAAAATACAGAGTTCATATATGTAGGGCTAACACAGTTTTCCCTATTATTTATATTTTACATGAGTTTGGCCTTTTTGTTACAATCAATTTAACAATATTATTATAACTATGCTATTAACTTTAGTCCATCATTTATCTTATGGTTGCAGTTAGTGTTATGTAGTTCATCTCATTGAATGAATTCGGAAGTGTTCTCTCCCCTTCAATTTTTTTTTGGAAGATTTTGGGTAGGCTTGAGATTAATTCTTCTATGAATGTTTGGTAAAATTCACCAGTGAAACCATCTGTTCATGAGCTTTTCTTTCTTGGGTGGTTTTGATTGCTGATTAATCTCATTACTTTTTATTTGTCTGTTGAGAACTTCTATTTCTTCTTGAGTCGATGCAGATAGTTCATGCATTTCTAATATGTTGGTGTTCAGTTGTTCATAACACCCTCTTATAATCCTTTTTATTTCTGTGAGGTCAGTAGTAATGTGCCTCTTTCATATCTGATATTAGTGATTTATATCCTCTTTTTTTTACTTGTCAGTCTAACTAAATGTTTGCTGATATTATGAATCTTTCTAAGAAACAACTTTCAGTTTCATTGATTCTGTTGTTTTTATTTTTAATCCTTTATTTCATTTATCTTCACTCTAATCTTTATTTCCCTGTATCTGCTCACTTTGGCTTAGTTTGTTACTCATTTTGTATTTCTTCCAGTTGTGAGGTTATGTCTCTGAACTGACTTATGTTTTCATTTTCATTCTCTTGTAGATATTTCCTATGTTACTTTGCTATTTTTTCTTTGTCCCATTGATTGTTTAAAAGAGTACGTTATTTAATTTCCACATATTTGTGAATTTTCCAGTCCTTTCTCTGATATTGATTATTAGCTTCATTTCTTTGCAACTGTAAAAATAATATGATATCAATAATTTTAAATTTATTGACACTTGTTGTGAGACCAAACATTTTGTCTACCCTAGAGACTGACCCATATGCACTAGGGAAGAACCTGTTTTTGAGTGAAATGTTCTACATATATGTGACATATGTAGTTGGTGTATCATAGCATTCAAGTTTTCTATCTGCTTAATGATCTTCTATCTAGATATTTTGTGCGTTATTGAAAGTGGCACATTGAAGTCTCCTATTACTAATGTAGAACTGTCTATTTCTCTTTTCAAATCTGTAAATGCAAGCTTCATATATTTTGGAGCTCTGCCATTAGGTTCATAAACATTTATAATTTTTATGTCTTTTTGTTTATTTGAACCCTGTATCATTATTTAGTGAATTTTTTTATCCCTCCCTATAACATTTTTGCTGTAAACTCTATTTTATTGGATATTAATATAGATAGCCCCACTCTGCTTTGGTTACTATTTGCATGTTTTTTTCCTGCATCCTTTCACTATCAACCTATTTGTGTCTTTGACTTAAAGTGAGTCTCTTGTCGACAGCGTATAGTTGGGTAATGCTTTCTTATCCATACTGCCAATCTTTTTCTTTGGAGAGTTGAATCCATTTACATTTAAAGTAACTACTGATAATGCAGGACATTCTTTTGCATCTTGCTATCTGGTCTTTGTACATCATACCTTTTTTTACTTGCAAATCTTATTAATGCCTACTGTACTACCATATTTATTTTATTTTTTTGTTTTGTAATGCTTGAGCACCTTCTCATTTCCTTCTCTGTGTATATATTTCAGATATTTTGGAAGGTTACCATGGGGCTTAAATTTATATCTATAACAACAATCATATTTGATTTAATACCAACTTAACTTTAATAACATACACAAACTCTGTTCCTATACCTCTCTGCTCACCACCTTTTAATGTACTTGTTCCAAAGAATATCTTTTTTAATTGCCCAAAATCATACTTTATCATTACTTGTTATGCATTTGAATTTTATAAACTGTAAGAAGTAAAAAGTGGAGTAACATACCAGAAAATACATCACAATAGCACTGGCATTTATCATTACTGGTTATCTTTATTTCTTGCAGCCACTTTGTCTCTTGTATGGTGTTCTTTGCTTTCAGTCTGAGGGACTTCCTATAGCATTACTTCTAGAGCAGGTTTAGTGGTACAAAATCTTCAGCTATTGTTTATTGTTTATCTTGTCTTAATCTCTGCCTCATTTTTGAAAGACATTTGCTGAATATAAATTTCTTTTTTGGCAATTGTTTCCTTTAAGCACTTAAATATTTCATCCAATGCCTTCTTGCCTCCACAGTTTCTGATAAGAAATCATCACTTAATCTAATTGGGACTCATTTGGACATGACTCTCTTGTAGCTTTCAGAACTCTCTTCTTGTCTTGTGCATGCCACAGTTTCACTACAATATTTCTGAGCATGGTCTTCTTCAAGTTCATCATGTTTGGGGTTTGTTGGAGGTTTTAAATATTTATGATATTGATGTCTTCTGTTAAATTTGAGAACTTTTCTGATATTTTTTCTTTGAATATTCCTACTGTCCCTTTATTCTCCTTCTGGACTCCCTTAATTTATATATTGTTAGCTTCATGATGACCCACAGGTTTCTTAGACTTTATCCATTCTTTTAAAATTCTTTTTTCTTTCTGCTCCTCAATCTGAATCATTTCAATTTTCTTTTCTTCAAGTTCACTGATTCTTTCTTCTGCCTGTTCCAATCTGGTATTGAAACTCTGTATGGAATTTTTCATTTCCATTATTATGATCTTCAACTAGAGTATTTCTGCTTTGTTTCTTTAAAAATATCTATCTTTTTATTGAGAGTCTCATATTGTTCATTTACCATTTCTCTGATATCCATTAGTCCTTTTTCATGTTTTCATTTATCTTCTTTAGCATACAGAAGATCATTTTTTAAATCTTTATCTGGTGTGTCAAAAGTCTGCTCTTCTTTGTTGATGGTTTCTAAATTTTTATTTTGTTCCTTTTGATGAGCAACTATTTCCTGTTTTTTTTTTTGTTTGTTTGTATTGTAATCTTTTGTTGTATACTTTACATTTTAATATTTAATGTGTTAACAGAGTTGTCTGTTCCTTAAATTTGTAACCATTTTGTGGCATTACAAAGATATCCTTGAGAGTCAGAAGCTAATCCAAACAAACCAACCAATGCATAAAAACACATTTCACAGTTTTTGCAAATTGGCTCTGCATTGGCTGGTGCTCTGCTTCAATGTTTATGCCTCCAATCAAGATGACCAGCAAAGTGAAAGTGAAGTGCAGGATCCTCTCCATCTTTTCTAAGCCTATGACTTGTCCTGGGCTTATGTTTACTCCTGGCCTAAGGAATGGCACTATTTATAGGAATCCTAATATTCCCTCCATTCCCTATGAAATAAACTTTCCACCCCTCCTGGGTGCTTGTATTAGTCAGGTTTCTCTTGGGAAACAGAATCAACAGGACATATCTGTTAACAATATGAAATTTATAAGAGTCTTTCACATGACTGTGGGAATACACAAGTCCAGGTTCTGCAGGCAGGCTGCAAACCAGGGGATCCGATGAAAGTCCAATGAAAGGTCCTTGATGAGATTCTGGGAGAAGTTGGCTGTCCAAAGATAAGCTGGGAAATTCTCTCTGAATGTTGAAATCACTTCCCCTTTTAAGGCATTCAACTGATTGGATAAAAGCATTACCCATTGCTGATGCAATCTCCCTGATTGACGCAGATGTAATCAGCCACCCATGCAGTAAACTCACTGGTGACCAAAGTCCATAAATGCTCTTGTATTACAATTAGCCCAGTGCTTGCTTGACCAAACACCTGGACACAATTACCTGGCCAAATTGACACATTAGCCTAACCACCACAGTGCTCTTTTGTCTGTCTTAGAGCCAGTAATTCTTGTCTCAGACCACTTTGACTTAATTGTTTCTTATTTTACTTTAGCTCTGGGTAAGCTGCATCTGCCTGGAAGGAAAGTTCTGGGAGGTTGAGCCAAAGATGAGTTCCTTGGTTCAGTCTTTCAGGCTGCCACCCAATAGATTGGCATTGACATACAAGCACCCCAGTATGCTCCTCTCTCAGGAACAGGGCCAGGGATCCACAATAGGAACACAGGCTAGCTTAACACCACACTGGGGAAGGGTTGGAGGAGGCACCAGCAAGTGTACCATGATCTTTTCCAATTATTTTTAAAGCTGTGTAGTCTTGATTATTTGTCCAGTTAATGCAACCCTTTAACTCTGTTCTGGAGTTTTTAATAAGATGCTTTTGCCAGATTTTGGTTGTTTCAAAGATTCTGTGAGGAATAAGTACCCTGGAGTGTCTTTTGTCTCCATTTTGATAAACCCAAAATCTTTAGGCTTAATTCTGTTCAGGTAGTGAGGCAGTACCATTCTGAGTACTCTACCTGATTTTCTATAAGTTCTCAGATTTTATCCATCTTGCTGATTGATATATGAACTATTTCTAGCCCCATCTGGGCTCTAGTTATTGTTTCATTGGCACCTTTCCGTGATTCTTTTCTCAGTCTCATGTTGTTTCATCATAGCCATGTTATGAACAGTATTCACCTAAAGCTTCAAGAGGGACCCTCTTCAGATTTCCAGAGCTCTCTTAATATGCAGCTCTTTCCCTTCTGTTATTTTGTCTGGTAGCTGTAATCTCCTTGGCCTCCACAGTCTTCCATATCTAACTTCTCTACTCAGGGAGATCATCATACTCCACTTATATTCCTAATCCCTTTGCTCTAGTTTGCAAATTCCTCCAGAGTATAAGCTGTGGCAATTATAGGGATCATACTGTTTGTTTCCCCTTTCTTAGGAATCATTGTCCTGCACTGCTAGTTTTTTGATGTCTAAAAATGTTTCATGTATTTGATCAAGTTTCTGAGTTTTGTATGCAGGAGAGTAAATTGTGTCCCTGCTACTCAGTCTTGTTAGAAGTCTGTTTTATTTTTTTGGAGGGGGGAGGGATATAGTTGATATTTTTTAGGGGACCTTGGTGGGATTCATAATTTTATTGGAGTTTTCTGAAGACAAGCACATGATGTATTATAGAATAAATATATATCAATATATATATATAAATATATATCAATATTTATAGAATAAATATATATCAAAACATATATTAGGTTGTTCAGATTAATTATAAAGTGTTTTAATTAATTTGAGATTTATGTCTCAGGCACATAGAATTTTAACAAATGTTTTTCATTCTTCAGTGACATTAAAGTTTTATGTACACATTAAACGTTCAGCTTACATATTTACAGTCAGGAAAGATAAAATTGGTCATTTCATTAAACACATACATTCGTTACCTCCAGGTCAAATCTCTTATACTTTTACCAGTTATTAAAAAATAAAATATAATCAGAAAATATGTGTTTCTTTTAAATTATAATGTTTTAGAACTATAAAATATTTTACTTTTTAGGAGTTGATAGGAACAGACAAATATGGAAGCAGCAGTTGTGGGAGAGTTCTCATTCTGTCCTCAGGAGCTTTAAGACTTTGCTGACTGATCTGTGACTCGCAGTTAGAAGTTGCTTGTACACTAAGGACAGTGATAGCACCCTCTCAAAAGTGTTATAATGACTAAATTGTAATGACAGATTTGTATAAATACTTCAAAAGAAATATATCAATGTGAAATAGTACTCAGTGATTCCAGGTCACAATTTTCTTATCTCAAAATGCATATAATGATTAAGTTGACATATTATTAATAACATTTAGTGAGCACTTACTTGTAAAAACCCTTTGCATGTGATACCTTACTTAATTCTCACAAGAACTTCGCTAAGTATCTACTATTATTATCTCTGTTTCACATGTATGGAAATAGAGGCCCAAAAGAGTAAGCATAAGTCCAGGAAGAACAGGTAACATTCAATTTTTAATGGCAGAGCCAAGACTACATCTTCTGATTCCTATGTGAATTCTTTTTTCAGAAAGAGTTAGTAAGAACAATATTTTCTGTTGTGTACAGAGTGCCCTCTGTAGACTTAAGCAAGAAAATATGTATTGAAACAAACAAACCTACCATGTCATAAAACAATAAAAAAGCTTAATGGATACAGAGTGACAAAAAGAAAACTCATTTTGGAGTCAAAATATCTAGCTGTGGGTCTTCTTAATACTGCTAATTCATTTATGAAGTATTCACTGAGGCTTCAGTACTTGTGAGGTCTTCTGATAAAGAAAAAATACAGAACTGTGAATGTTTGTGGATAAGAACATTTTGCTTTTTTAAATATACAAGTCAGTTATTCAGATACTGGGTTAGTTCAAATTACTTGTTAATCGCCATCCTTAATTTGATTTAACTGAGTGAAAATACTGACCATTATGAATTAGCATATTCTATGGCCTTTTTCAGATAACCAATGGTAGTTACTCAACTTAACTTAATGATAAAGACTGGTTTTGTTCCATAATATCAGTCATGTGAAACTTAGCCAAAAACATCCTCTTTATATTTTCCATGGAAGTTAGTATTGGTAATTGCATAAAGCCCTTTAGCAGAAACCTACTCTTGAAGAGATAAGTAAAATGGATTCTACTATACATTTTAGAAAGTAAGGTTCTAGAAATTTAGCTTTCTATTTATTAGAGAACAAGTTTTCTACACAACAAAAGAAAAAAACATACAAAAAAATTCTTTAAAACTACTTCTGATTTATTGTATCTGTGTTTTAGGAAAAAACACATTTGAAAATAAAGAAAATTCTATCTGAAGTATTTTTCAGTACTTTTTTCTCACAGGTGTAATTTGATACACATTGCAATGTCCTGATTTTTTTCTAAAGCCACTTTGTAGTGGGGCATATAAATACTGTCACATACTAGGTCACTACAAGCTGAATATATTTTCTAAATCTGTTAGCTATCACTTTAGCAATTCTTGGAAAACAGATCCAAAACAGCAGATGGCTGAGAATTTAGGCTCCCTGTACTTAAACTGGTAGTAAAGATGTCATTACTAATCCACAGACCCAACTGAATCTCTGAATTCCTCAACAGAATGTTTCTATATATTGCTTAATTATTTTCCAGACTGCAGGCTCAAAGTAATCTGACTCTTAACTACCGCATATTAATCTGTCATGACATAGCTTATGGGATTTTTTCTTGGATTGACTTACAAAGAAACAGTTTTATTGTTATAGAGTTAAGTCTTTTTTAAAAAAAGATTCTCTGAAAAAAGAGGTAACACACTTAAATCAGTAAAGAATTATAATTTTAGATAAAATTTAACTAGACAATATATTATATTCCATCAATAAAATCAGATTTGACCTCCAATGGAGAAGTGAAAGGTTGTATTATAAATCTGTATCTACCAATACTCACCGCATCCTTTCTGATTTCAGTTGTATTTAAAGTGGATTTATCAATAAATTCTGAAATTAGATTCTAGAGAAAAAGAACTTCAATTGTATTTGCAATGTGCATTTATGGAATATTTATCAATATACTGTTATAGAGCTGATTTTGGTTGTTGAAAGCAAAACTACATTTATGAATCTTTCTATTAGAATGATATGAAAAAGGATTATTAAAAGATGTTAGGGAGTGGATATAGCTCAAGCAGTTGAGTGCATGCTTCCTACATATGAGGTCCTGGGTTCTATCCCTGGTACCTCCTAAAAACAAAACAAACAACAAAGAAAAAAAAGAAAAAAAAAACCCAGGGGAGCCAATGTAATTCAGTGGTTGGGTGCCAGCTTCCCACATACAAGGTCCCAGGTTCAATTCCTGGCCCCAGTACCACAAAAAAAAAGTTATACAAACTTTATTTATCCTTAAGAACAATAAGCTTGAGAATCAGCAGTTAGATTTTTTATTATTTAATAATGAGAAAAATGTAAAAGAGATAATGAGGGAATTTAAAAAGTGTGATATATTTCAGAATATATTCTAGATTAATTCTCTTGAAAATGAGGAAATCTGAAAAACGTCTTCTGGTCATGCCTCCCAACAAGAATCCTCAAGGTGCAGAACACTACAGCTGTTATGGAATTTGAAAAGAAACCTTAAAATTTGGGTAAGAGTATACACACAGACATACACCCAGCTGGCCACAGTAATTATACTTAAGTTTCTTATCTACTGTCTATGGAAGTTCTTTCAAAGAGGGCACTCTTTGAAAATAACTGGGACTTTTGGGAAATTTTACAGAGTTCAGTATCATAACCTTAGACAAAATTTAGAAACTTGCATAATTTTTATGGGTATTTAATTTTTGAAAAAAATAGTGAACTGTTTTTCTTTCTTTTTTCTTTTTTAAGTACTGGATTGGGGATTAAACCCCAGACCTTGTATATGGGAAGCTGGTGCTCAACCACTGAGCCACATTGGCTCCTTTGAGTTGGTTTTTTTGTTTGTTTGCTTGTTGTTTGTTTTTGTTTTTGTTTTTAAGAGGCACCAGGGACCAAACCTGGGACCTCATATATGGGAAGCAGGGGCTCAACCACTTGAGCCACATGCTCTCCCTGCTCTAATCTTATAATTTCTTTCCTTCTGCTTGCTTTGGAATTGGTTTGTTGTTCTTTTCTAGTTCTTTCAGGTATTCAGTTAAGTCTTTGATTTTAAGTCTTTCTTCTTTTTTAATACAGGCATATAGGCCTAGAAATTTCATTCTCAACACTGCCTTTGCTGTATCCCAAAAATTTTTTTTGTTTGCTTATTTTTAGGAGGTTTTGGAGATTGAACCCAGGACCTCATACATGGGAAGCAGGCAATCAACCACTGAGCTACATCCACTCGCCTTAACAGTTTTTTTAATTTCTCTAAAGTAAAACTAACTAAATAAATACTATTTTGCTTTCATAACATCCATACAACAAATGGATGACACCTAAATAAGAATGCTGATTTTTTAGATCATTGTACATGTGTCATAAATAAACCCTCAAAGCTTTGTGCTGGACATTATTATCCATATTTTACAGGTGACAAAACAGAGGTACAATGATTAACTTTCCCAAGTAATATAGATAGCAAATGAAAGAATTAGGTGTTTAAACTCAGCTTTTCTCCTTTCAAAGTTCAAGCTCTTTCCACCACTATATGATACAAAAAGAAATAATCATCTCTTGGTTCTGTAGAAAAAGAAAACTTCTAGGTGAGTTACATACCTAAATAATTGTACATAAAAATACTCTAATTAAATGCTAATATGTTGAGGAAGATAATAGAGAAATGAAGAAAACAATATTATCTGAAAGAAAATATTATGTCAAAAGGCAATATTTTTATGGGAGGTTTTAAAAATATGCCAGATATATTAACAAGTATCCTAATATGGGAAAAATACATAACATATTTGTAAACAAGCAATTTTCACAGGTTTTTAATCAGTTTCCATACAGCCTTTTATAATTAATCTGCATTTATTCACATTACAGTAGTAGAACTAGTATATGGGCAGAGCTTAGACAATTAAAGAGGGAATTTTCAATAATTGGATATATCAAAACAATTGCATCTGTTGTCTCAGAACTTAGTGAACCACTTGCCATTAGAATTGCTTAAAAATAGGCTGTATAAAAATTATAGACTAAACCCAGCTACATGTATTTGTCAGGCACAACTGGTTAATATAAAACGTAAAAGTAAAATGAGAAGGTGCCATAGGTTCTGCCAGCATCAAGAGAATTTCAGAGTGTTATCATAGAATTAAAATTAAACAACTTTGTATGTTCTTAACTATAAATTGGATATCAAAGAAACTTTGTATTGAGTTATAATTATGTGTAAAGAAAACATTTACTAAAAAATGCAGTTTTTCATTTAGCCGCCTTCTCCAATTCACTTTATTTCTACATGATATTCATAGTCTAATAATTTATTGATAAATTAAAGCAAATAGAAATGATCCAAAAAGCAAATTTCATTTCTGAAATGTATATTTTAGCTGTTTTCAAAGACCATCAGGAAAAATATAAAGAAGAAAAAAATACACGGATTATAAATGTTAGAATATTACTACATAACTGAGATTTAATTTGCAGGTAACTTTGTAGCAGTTAAATTATTGCCCAACATAAGGAATAAAAAATATCATAATATACTCATCAGCATGAGGAAGATTTTGCACAGATATCACTATGACACTTGACTATAGATATTTACATATGAAGTGACTCTTGTTCCTTCAGCCTTCTAAAGGAAGTATTGGGTCACCTAAGAAGTTCCTAAACAGAACACTGATAAAATTATCTTGCAGTCATACGCTCTCACACACACACAAACTTCTTACTTTTTCCTCATTAACTTAAATGTCTGTTTGTTGCCAGAATTAATTTAAGACTGAGTAAAGATCAACAGATACATCATCCTTTAAGCTACAAAAGATCAGAGAGGCCACCCACCTCTCTGTCAGGAGGAGAAGTTGCTCATGGCCTCATCAGTGAGTCTTGGGCCTGGAAGTGTTTGTCCTTTCTGATTTCTAGCCACTTGGGGAAAAGAGGGGAAAGAAAGATCTTGTTTCTTGAACTTTACAATTTCTATCTTCTTTTTGGCCTTTTTCCAAAGTAGAGTTTTCCAGAGAAACAGAATAATAACTTCAAGTTATGGTCACTTTCTATTTCTCTGCTTACTAAGTATTATCCACATATACACAGTGCTATAAAAATGGTGGCATCACCTAAATAGTGAGGCAGGTGAACCAATCATGGTGGTAAACTGAGTGTTTCAAGAAAGACTGCTTTTGCTTTTGGTACAAAATCAGCTAAGTTATTTCCTTCAAACCCCCCTTCCTTTAATTTTTGCATATGGAAAAATAATTAAAAAGGAAACTGAGCAGGAAGATAATCCACAATTAAGGTGTGTTTTTTTTTCTCCCCTAACTAAACTGAAGATGTTATTTAGATTACACCAGTTTTTCTACTAATGTCCTTTTTCTGTTCCAGGATCCAATCCAGGATACCACATTACATGTGGTCAACAAGTCTACATAGTCTTCTCTAGTCTGTAACAGTTTTTCTGTATTTTCCTTGTTTCTCATGATCCTGAGCGTTTTGAAGAGCACTGGTCAGGTATTTTGTAGAATGCCCCTCACTTTGGGTTAGTTTGCTGATTTCTCATGGCTGGACTGGCATTATGAGATTTTTGGAAAGACCATCACAGAGATAAAGTATCCTTTTCATAACATCATATCATGAGTACATGACATCAATATGACTTATTATGGTGATGTATATGTTGAACCCTTGGTTAAGATGGTGTCTCCCATTTCTCCAGTGTAAAGTTACTATTTTTCCTTTTTCATTCATACTTTGGAAGCATCACCGAAACTCCAACTCACATTCAAGAAGAAAGGAATTAAGGTCCACCTCTTCAATGAGAAAGTATGTCTTAAATTTTATTTGGAAGCTTTTTAAATGGGAGATTAGTCCCTCCTCCCACATTTACTTATTCAGTCTTTTTTTTTTTTTTTTAAACCGGGAGGTCCCAGGGATCGAACCCAAGTCTCTCCATATGGGAGACAGACACCCAACCATTCGAGCCACATCTGCCTCCATTCAGTCATTTTTTACCTGTCTCCGATAACTCCCAACATTTTAAAAAGACCGAAGTTAATTAATGATATTAATAGTATACTTCTTACTTTTAATTCTCACTTGCAATTTGTGAATGGATCACCTTAATTCTCAGTCAAGGAGAACACATAGGGAGAGTAAATACTCCTACAGTGTCAACAAGTATTACTTAAATTTGGTCAAACTAATTGAGCATGCTATATCACTAGCATGCTCAAAATAACGGAAAGCAGGGACTCAAACTGATATTTGAACACTGCTCTTCATAGCAACATTATTCATAATGGCCAAATGGTAGAATCAACCTAAGTGTCCATCAAGCAATGAATGGATAAATAAAATGAATATTGTTCAGTCATAAAAATGAATGAATGAATATCTGATACATGCAACATGGATGAACCTTGAAGATGTCATGTTGAGTGAAATAAGCCAGACACAAAAGGACAAATATTGTATGATCTCACTGATATGAAATAATTAGAATATGCAAACTCGTAAAGTCAGAATCTGGAATATAGGTTACCAGGGGCTGATTTGGGGATAGGGAATGGGAACGCAATAGTTGAGTTGCATAGAGTTTCCATTTAGGTTGATTGTAAAGTTTTCATAATGGCTGATAGTGATGATAACACAAGAATTTGAGTGCAATTAACAGCAATGAATTATATATAGGAATGTGGATAAATGGGGAAATTTGGGGTTGTATATATATTAATAGAATAAAAATACAAAGAGAAACATAGGTCTGTACATCACAAACAGTGAACCCGATTGTAAACCATGGACTATAGTTAATAGTATAATTATAGTTAATAGCATAGTTATAAAAATGTTCTTTTACAAATTTTAACAAATATGCCACACCAACTCAAGGTGTTAATAATAGGGTGCCATATGGGAACTTTGTATTTTATGCATGACTTTTCTATAAACCTATAACTTCTCTAATAAAACAAAAAGAAATAACTCAATGAAATGGTTGGTCATTTCCATAAGAAACTGTCTCTGGGAACCAAATGCCTTCTATTGAGGGTAGCTGCCACAAAAAATTGGGATGCTAAGAGAGGTAGAATGTAACTCCAACTTCCCTTTTGCATTATTGAGGAATATATATTCAAAAGAATGACTTTACTAAGGTCATTGAGTAAGTTGGTGCCCAATTTAGGTTTTCTCCTTTTCAGATACACAAGTCCATCTTTCTGGTATTGATGAAAGAATGTTTAGATTTTCTTCTAAACAAGCGCATAATTTGTTAAAAAGAACTATAAGAATAAAATAACATACTAAGAATATAGATGCTTGAACTCTTGAACAATTTTTAATAGGAAAAAATCATTATCATAATGTTTCATATTTTCTTGCATTTGATCTCTTTCATTCTCTGCCCTCGGGCCCCTTTCATAGCGTATCAATTCCATTCAGTTGAATAATGAGGTAACCATTGCACATGGAGCATTTCCTCAGCTCTTTCTAATACTGTGCATAAAAGTATACCAGTTCAAACTAAATTAAAAAATATGATTTGAATTTAACTTGGTAATTTTAAAAGTTGACTATCTGGAAGCTCAATTTTAATCATCTTATTCAAATACAACACTATTAAGAACTAATGAGTAAGGTATCATAGTTTATATGAATGAAGATTTTCATTAGCTTCAGCAGAAGATACTGGTTTTTCTCTTGGTATGTATTTGGTAAAACATTCAATACTATAACATCCTAGCTCAACTTCAAAACAAAAAGCTTAGTAACAATGTAGCTAAAATCCAAATTATCATAAAACATTAACAATCAGCATTTTTCCCTTTAATTACTAACATTATTTAACCTGCTCTTTGTAAAGGAGACAAAAGGTAAGGTAACAATTTGGTACTATGGGTTTATTTAAATTATAGGGCATATTGTAAGCCTGATATAAAGTTAGCAAAATTACTAATGCTCACTGTTAGCAGCAACACTTGCAATATATTGCTTCCCAAATGTGTTCTCAGGAAATCCCAAAATATTCTCTGACTCTTGTTAAGAATTCAGATTCATGGACTTGATCACATAGCACCTGAATTAGAATCATCAAACTTGCATTTTTAAGTCAGTTCTTGGGGTGCTTCTTAAAGACATTTAAGTTTAACAATCTCTGGGATTCTGACACTGTAAGAACATGAGTCTTCAAAAACTCACATTATGTTTAGAAATCCTTAATATTGAGTATAAACACTTGAGAATTATTACTCCATCTATAATATTATTCTTAAGAATTTTCACAATAGCCGACACATATCCTCAAAAATTCTGGTTGATAGAATTAAAATAACTTTCTCATGGCTGTATAGAAATTATAAGTACAGAGTATTCAGAGGTACATACCAATTTTTCTTAGGTTATATCTATAAATAAAAGGTGTTTCATTAATTTTGATTAACTATTTTCTAATTTTGACTTGTATTTTACCATCAAAGGCCAATAGATCATAACATTTATCTTATTGTATCTTTGACTTACCTTTCTTTAATTTATATTCTCTCATTGTATCTTTAACTTTATACCCTGTATATAGCATTTATTATATGCTGGGCACTGTTTTGAGGATAATTCAAATATTAATTCATGTAATCTCCAGAACAATCCTAAGAATTAGGTAAAATTATTATCTCCATTTTACAGGTGAAGAAACTGAGGTGTTTAGGGATTATATAACTCACCCAAGACCTTACAGTTAGCAGGTGATGAATATTAATTCATGTAATCTCCAAAACAATCTTAAGAATTAGGTAAAATTATTATCTCCATTTTACAGGTGAAGAAACTGAGGTGTTTAGGGATTATATAACTCACCCAAGACCTTACAGTTAGCAGGTGATGAAACCCAGGCAATCTGGGTTCAGAGTCATGCTTTTAGTTCTCATACCCTGCTGCCTTTATTATGAGATTGATAAATCTCTTTGAGGTCAAAAGTTGGGAACTCTGATTTCATTGGGCTTTTTGTCTAATTCTTTCCATAGTAAGTGCAAGAGGCCAATTAAAAAAATCTGTTTGAACAGGTCTTAATAGATATAAATCCTTTTGGCAGGCTTCTCTAAAATAATGTCTTATTTTCATTTGCAGGATTTGCAATTAAAAATTATTTCATCAAAAATTAATATTCCAATTTCATTAGATGAAGCCTGCCTTTTATTTTGTTCTTGTAAAATCAGTCACCAACTAAAAAGGAATTGGACAGAGTTTTTTTGTGTGTGTTTGACTTCACTATTTCTATTACAGAAGCTCTTCATCACCATGGACTTGAACATTAAAAAAAAAAATTAATATGGTTTATAGCAGTAATCCTCTTAAATGCTTGAGACTTTGCCAGCTTTCAACTAACAAGCCAGGTTATTAACGGCTGCGGCCTCACAACACTCAGGGATTATTGTCTAGGTCTGCTGACGAGGCATTGCTAGTGACCAGTTTGTAAAATGCAATCTGTTATTTTATTTCACAAACCTGATCAATGATTAAAACTGCTTAATTTACAAAAACCTGCCTTTCTAACTAGCTGATGATTTTTGTAGTATGTAGAACTGAATGGCTCTTTTTATGTGTGATTAAAGGTTCTGATTATTACCTGTATATGTTGTCTGGCAGTTTTTTTGTTTTGTTTTGTTTTTTGTTTGGTTTTTTTGGCTTTTAGTTTGATCAAGTAAACTTGAAAAGAACATCAAGATTAAAAAAAAAAAAAAATTAACATTACTTTTAACCAAAAAAAATGACAGCTCTGTCAGAAGAACATTTGCCCTCACCTGATTCTTAATATGGAATTTCTGACAAGTATACAGATTTGCCTTAATTATTTATTCATTTCATTGAAACCATCTTCATCTGCTTTAAATTTCTAATAAGTCTATTTAAATAAAGAGAATCCTATTTGAATGTTGATTTTGTACTTTAAAAATCATGATGGGGTCTACATTTATGGAGAAGTGGCATGAAACAGTGGTAATGGTTATATCAGTTAATGGCCGAAGCCAAAACGCAAATTACGTTAGGTAATGACATGATAGCATTCCAAATTAAGTTAGTATAAAATCACTGCAGATATCACTGGATTACAAAATATATATAAGAGACCATTAATGTTATTAGAAAATATGGAAGATATAAGCTGAAAAGTAGAAAATAGAGCAATAAACCCTATATTTCCTTATCGTCATAAATTAAGCATGTGGGTCAAGTAAAACACTTTTCTTTGGCATGGTAAATAGGGCAGCTGCCCTGTTCCCTGTGACTGGGTTCCACCTCCAGGTTTGACATCATAATTGTGTTTTGTTTTGTTCTGTTGGGTTTGGTTGGTTTGATTTTAATATCTTATTAAAAACTCAGTAACTCTAACCTGAAATATTGACGTGTTTTCCTGTCAGAGGCTAGATCATGTCTCTTCAAATTTGAAGCAAATGTGCATCTTGCAAGCATCCAAATTCAGTATGCTTTTGTTCTACGGTCCCCCATCCCTGGCAAAAGCCACTCCTTCCACTAATGTCTGTGTAGAAAAAGTATAACAATGGACAGGGGCAGGTCAGAAGCTTCCTCCCCACCAACATATGGACAGAGACAGAGGCACGTGTGAACAACTATAGCATAGGATTACTGGTGGGGGAATAAAAGTCAGGACAAAATGTTTGCAGAAAGGGAAGTCAGATAGTTACTCCTACCTGGATTTTTCACCCAAAAAACGTGGTGGGAGTATTATATCCCCTAAAAGAGCTCTCTACGTGATAGACCTCAAAACACTATTTTGATGAGAAACTTGTAGAGGAAATAATTTTTTAGCTTTATATGTCTGAAAACTCTACCTTTTTACTTAATTGCTTAGACTTGGGAAAATTGAATTGGATATTTGAAATAATTTTCTTTAGAAATTTTTAAGCGTTCTGTCTTCCAAATTTCTTAGATGTTATTGAGCAGCCCAATCTCATTTTACGTGAGTCTGAAATTTCAAGATATGCCTTATTATATTTTGCCACCCAATCAATTTGATGGGAAATTATTGAGCCCCTGCATTCTGATAATCTATGCAGTAAAATTTTGTAAGAATTAAATCCCCAGTGCCTAGATAATGAAAATTCTCAACGTTAATTTTTGTCCCTACTCCAGTATTTTTACCCTGTGGAGTTATTGAATTGTAATCATACAGTTGGAAACTCTAACCACTGTTCCAGGGCAACATGTTTAAGTGTTTGATCCCTGTTAATATACAAATCTCCTTAGGAAAGTTTTTATCAATGATTTATACATCTATGTGAGGAAATTCCATATATGTTCTTTTGAGTAATTTTGTGATGGGAAATGAGGAATATACTACTAAATTGGACTGAGAAGTTTCTGAAAAAGGGAAGAAAAATAAAATTAAAACAAAAACAGGTAGGTGACAGGCAGGGTAGAGTTGGGGATACCAAGGCAGATGGTTTGTCTTTTAAAATTTGGCCTGGGGTAAGAAATTGGCTACTTAAAACCCCCGTTATACTTTTGAATTGATAAATACACTGCAATTTGCCTATAGTTACAACCACTGACAAAAACTGATGTTTTATAAAATAATTTATGAAATTTGATAACCTTTTTATTTCTATTATTCAAAAAAAGTCTAATTCTGTATGCATAATGTCAAGTAGTCAAATAATATGTACCAAGTAAGAAAACATATAATTGGACCTTTGTGGAGATGGGTTAAAAGGGGGAGAAATTGCAACATGTCCAGTTTTCACTTACCAAAGGCTCTATTTTCCAAGTCTATGCAAATATACATAGATTCTTCTCCATCTGGTAAAAAATAATACAAGAATGTAGTCATGCATTGTTCATATAGAAAATTTCAGAAGTATATGATGCCAGGGAATGATGTTGAATGTAGAAAATGAGTTTCCTTCTTATTCTATAAATGAAAATCTATTTATCATCTATCTATCTTTTCCCATTTTCCCAAATTTGGAATATATATATTAGAATTTTTATGAAGTTAATTCCTGAAATGCTCAAGGAATTTTCATATGGATTATCTCATTTTTTTAACCCAAGATTCCTGTGAGGAAAGAACAGTTATCATACCAAGACTTTCAGCTACAGAATGGCTCAGTCAATGACAGAAAGCAATTTTAAGGGAAATTATAGATATACCACTGTGTATACCATCTGCTTAAAAATATTCTCCACAACATATACATCAGCATGGTCTAGTATATAACTTGGTTGCAGAACTTCTATTTTTAAAGCTTCTTACCACACAGTTATATAACAAACGCCCAAGACCCCAAAATCTGAAAAATTGGATTGAAACTGTGATAGTATGTAACAATAACAAGATTGGTAATGGGTTTAATAGGGAAGGGAAAGGGAAAAGTAAATTCCATATAGGCCTGATATTGAGAAGGATTTCTATAAAATACTGGGATTTCATTAGATCAATTGTTCTTTGCTTTCCTGATGCTAAAGAAAAGAAAACTGAAAGCTTTGCAAGATGTTTCAGTGAGACACTTCTGACAAGTGATCAAATCATTGAGCACTTTTTCCTGAAAAATAATGTTCAGATGTAGTCTAAGCATACGCCCTGTGACAGCATGAACATCCTTTTCACCGTGTTGACATTCATTCTAATAATAGAAAATTTAGACAGAATATCTGCTCCCCCCACCACACTAAAAAAGACTGCGACTTCATGTCTCTGATATAAAACACTTATTAATGGAAAAGTTCTCATTGTTTAAAAATGGTTTTAAAACTGCCTTTTGTTTTGCTTTGCATTTGGTATTTTATACTGTATCTTTTTTTAACAAATCAATTTTATTGATACATATTAATAAAGCATAAATTCACCCAAAGTGTACAATCAATGGTATTCAGTATAATAACATAGTTGTGCATTCATCACTTCAATCATTATTAGAGCATTTTCATTATTCCCAATAATAATAATAAAAGACAAAAAAAAAAACAAAAAAACTAATCACTGCTCTATCTTGTTATGCTTCCCCTGCCGTACATAGCTGCTATTCTGTTTCTGTCTCTCTAGTTTATTTGTATTTATATTTTGTAAAAACAGTTTTTTAGATGCAATATTACCCATTCGTATTTCACATGAGGTTTCACTGTATTATACTGTGGGAGCCCAGGGCCCCAGGATGCCCCCCCACCTTAAATGAAACACAGCTCTGAAGCACATAGCTGCCAGCAAAACGTGGACACTCACTAGTTAAAGAGAAACAGGCTGCCCCAGAGGAAAGAATGTACAGATAGTACTGCAAACTTTAATCCTCTTAACGCTGTACTCTCCCTTCCTGTAATAACATCACCAAACACCCCATCTGTGTGCCTCATATAACTCTTGTAGAAACTCTGTTCTCATACCTTATGGAATGCCTTTGTCCTGAGACCCCATATATTGCCCCTGCTTTTCTTGCTTCTTTGTGGAGTGCTGTCTTCATTCTTCAGCTGGCCACCATTGAAGAGCCTCTCTTGTTCTTAAGTCCCAACAAAGCTCATGTCTATCCATTCGCCTGGTGTGTTCTTTGGTCTTACAGCTGCTCCAACTTGTGCCCTTCAGAGTTGGGTTGGAACATAGGCAGTCCCATGTTATATTTTTCAGCTTTCCTCCCAGAAATACATATTCTTAGACTTTCCCTTTCAACCACTGTCTTACACATATAATAGCTCTGCTAGTTACACACACTGTGATATGCTTTCACCATTTCTATCCATTTCCAAAGATTTACAAACAACTTTTTTTACCAATTCTGTACACATTAAACCTTCAGCTTTCCATTCACTACTCTCCTTCTATTCTCTGGTGACCTATATTCTAAATATTAACTCCTGATTTTACACAATGTATTTATTTCCTAATAGCACAATCATACAGTATTTGCCCTTTTGCGTCTGGCTTGCTTCACTCAATGTCTTCTAGGTTCATCCATGTTGTCATATGCTTCATGACTTCATTTCTTCTTATAGCTGCATAATATTCTATCATATGTATTCACTACAATTTGTTTATCCATTCATCAGTTGATGGACTCCTGGGTTGTAAAGCTACCTTTTAACTTTTAATTACATATTAATGAAAATTAAAAATGTGATAGGAAAACAATATAATTTTAGAAATAATGGTAATATTCAATAGAGTGTAAATGTTTCCTGGTAACTTGATGGGCCCTCCCCTGACTTATCATGGTATTAATATATTTTTAGAAATAAATATGGAAGTCATTTTTTGATGCTTCTATAACTAATGGGTGTTTTACAAAATCATTTACTTCTTATTATAAAAATTTCAAATTCACACAAAATGATATAAAGAATTTTCATGTACCCATCACCATACTGCCAAACCTAATTTACCTAGATCCCATCCAATTGACCACTCTCCCATCAACTATCCTGTTAGTTATCCAGACTTTCCTAAGTGTCTGTTTTTATTTGTTCAAAGGATGTGAATACAATATAATCAGTTTATGTGCCCTTTATATATCTTTTAATCTACAAATTATTCCTCCATCCGTCCTTCTATTCCTTGCAGCTTAATTTCTGTTGTTGTTGTTTGTTTTTTGTTTTTGTTATTTTATTTTAATTTATTTTTTTATTTTTTATCATTTTTAATTTTAAAAATTTGTAATTTATTTTAAAAGTAACATGATCATTGTCATATCATTAGTTTTGCTGATTGCATAACTCTAAAACCATTTCCCATGTTCCTCTGTTCCTTGTAAATTGTTAGTTGGTAGTGAGATAGTAAGGTATATGTTGTTTGATCAAACTGAGGCTTAATTTTTATCTTTTTGTGATTTTCAAAGCCATTGAAGATCACTATCTAGATGACTAATCACTAGAGGGTACAAGATTGAGATATTCCAATTCTACCATTCTTTCTTTATTTATGATCTCATTAACCATTGTTTGCTTTTAGTTACTACTTGTACAGAAAGGCAGAATCAATGTTTGATTATTTCCCTTTAATATTAAGGTTTATCTTCAAATTTGTTAAATATAAGTATATATATTGGTACCTGCCTTTCAGCCTCTCTAGAAAAAGTATAGTTGTCCATATACTCTTTTCTCCACATTTATTTGTTTTTCATTGATATGTCTTGGAATTTGCAGCATAATCAGATATAAAAATATCACTCACTCCTTCTTATAACTTATTGTACTCTTTTTGTGGATACACCATAGTTAATTCAACAAATCCTCGATTGATGTGCATTATGTTGTATACTGTCTTTTGCTATAAAAAAGATTGCTGCAATGCCCTTGTGCATACTTTATTATTATTATTACTGGCAAGTATACCTTTGATTATAGGGTAAAATTGGGGATTCAATTATCTTGAAAAGTTTATATTTAATTCATTCTAGTTGTAAGACTCCAAATATTTGTGATAAGTATCATTGAACAAATATGGAGTTTGGGACTAATTAAAGTTGTATTGCATTTCAGTTCTTCTACTTATTAGTGTAAGTGTCTGACCCTTGGCAAATTTCATGCCCTGTCTGAGAATAAGTTTCCACAAATCAGCTTTCCATTTTGTTCCCTCAGTTCAATTCACTATGCCTTTTGATGCATATTTTCTAATTTTTTAAATTATGTAAGCATGTACCTTCTCTTTTGTAATTTTTCTGATGGAGACAGGGGGTATAATTCAGCTTAAAAACTATTGGCAGGCAAGCTTTTGTAAAAAGTTTTGCATATTATATGATAGTTGACAGGTTACAGAGATAAGGGGTATTGTCAAACATACTATTTTTTTCTGAGTAGCTAAAAGCACACTATTGGATAAGAGTTATTGGTACACGATTGGTTTTCCATTAATAGTTTATAGAAAGAATAGATATTAGAATTGGCAAAGCATTTCTATGAGAAAATTTACCAAAGACTTGGCTGAGTCAAAATAAAATCTTGAATCCCTTCTCTGATAAGGCATGTGAGTTAATTAACTGTAGTTAGCCTAAGCAGCAGATCCTAAACTACAGGGATAGTTTTCACATAGTTTCTGATGCTTGAGGAGATATAGCTTTGGAGACCCAAGGTCTTTGGGATAGAACCTGTAAAGCTAAAAGTAATCAATTTGGAATTAACAACAATTGATTTTGGAGAGTGAAATGATTTCTTTATTTTCTTTTAATTTTTGCACCTGTGTGTCATTATTATACACATTTCATATGGAAAACACTATCTAAGACCTGCTGATATGTTTTAATGAAGTGTTTTAGTTTCCTTGGCTGCTCAAGCAAATACCGTATAAAGAGTTGGCTTAGGCAGTGGGAGTTTTGAAGCTAGGGAAAAGTCCAAATCAAGGCATCATGAATGTGCTGCTTACTCCTAGAAGACTGTGGGGTTGTAGGGCTGGCTGCCAGTACTCCTTGTTCCTGGGCTCTTCTGTCATATGGTAATGTACATGGTAGCCTCTCCTGGCCTTTCCCTTCTTTTCTGGGTTCCCTGCTGACCTTCAGCTTCTTGCTTTCCATGGCTTTCTCTCTCTGCATTTCATTCTGCTTATAAAGGACTCCAGTAATAGGATTAAGACCCATCCTGATTGAGTTGGGTCACACCTTAAGTGAAGTAACCTCATCAAAAGTTCCTATGTACAATGGGTTCACACCACAAGAATGGATTAATGTTAAGAACATGTTTTTCTGGGGTACATAGCTCCAACCACCACAAAGAGTTTGTTTTGTTAAGCACAGATTGAATCCTAGAATCATAATATTTTAAAAGTGAAAGAGTTTTTTATATTTTATTATGCACATTTGTCTTATGGCCTGGCTATGTAAACCATCATACTATACTTCAAAAAGAGGTGAGTGATTTATATAATAGATCTAAAAGTGAGAATTGCCTAACCCTATTTCAGTTACTCAAATGTCAGAGATCTGTCATAATATGATAAAGATTTACTAAGTATAAAAAAGGTCAAATAAAATAATATAATTTCAAAACAACTGAAGAAATTTTGGATATTTAAACCAAAAACTAAAACTTACTCTGGACCAAATTCTTGGGACAGAAAATAAACTGTCTTCACAGATTTGTAAAGATGGATTGTGGATGATGGATTGCAATTACATCTGTCTTACTTAAAAGTTGGAGATTTGGCCAAATAGGAAAGAGTTAAAAAGCAGGCCAATACATGTTACGTGAATGAATCTTAAAAGACATCATATTGAGTAAAATAAGTCAGATATAAAATGACAGAATCTACAACGTAAGGATGGAGTGGGGGTTGGGAATGGGAAGTCAAGGCTTAATGTGTACAGGGAATGATTAAAATGTTTGGTAATGGGTGGTGGTAAGGGCAGCACAACATTGTGTACTGAAATATATATCTGAATGTGATTAAAAGGGGAAATGTTAATATGTATATTTGGTAAAAGAATAAAAATTTTTAAAAAATTCTTGGATCTACACAGTGAACCCTAAGTTAAAAGCCATGGACTGTAGTTAATAATATAATTATAAAAATGTGAGATCATCGATTGTAATAAATATTCCATACAAAGGGATAGTGTTAATAATAGGGTGGTATATGGGAATCCTGAATTTTATGCATGAGTGTTTTGTAAAACCACAACTTCTCTAATTAAAGTGAAAATAAAAGCAATTTGATTTTATTCAATGTAGAAATTAATTTTATAATCATTTGAATTTTATTTATTAAAAACAACAAACTATTTTCAGGTGTCATTTAACTAATTGTAGTTATTCTTCACACAGATGACGGTATAATAGAGCTGACTGGTCGACCAAATGATGAAGCTGTTTATCTATCAATTTCTCTATGACTGTGAGATTCTATATACCCCTAATACTCTGATGAGTATTACTATTAACAACATGCTTGGAAAAGTATGTCTACAAAAAGCTCTGCACAAATAGACCAGGAGACAAAAATATATTTATTTGGATAATTTAACTGAGATATGGAGACAGACTGGATAATGAGGTGTAAAATACATATAAGGCTGAAATTGGCCATTTTTAATTTCTATTTTGATTAATAAAGTAACAACCAACACCCTTTGTCCCTGTGTTCTGTGGGGAAATCTACTGATATGTTGCTAAAGCTGTCAGAAAGAGAGAGATTTTGGCAATCCATTAATTGGGGTCCTGACACTGATCCAAAGGAAGGACACTATCAATCTGTAAAAATGATTTTGTACACCATTTGGTTTCCTTCTTCCTTCCATCCCTCCCTCCCTTCCCCTTTCCTTCCTTTCCTTTATCCCTCCCTCCCTTCTTCTCTCCCTCCTTTCTTTCCTCCCTTCCTTCCTTTTCTTTCCTGCTATGGAGGTGGACCAAGTGCTTGATCATTGCCCATTAAGACAGCTAAAACTGTTTGTATGAGAGTGTAGACTAGAATGGCCCAGAGTAATATATGCCTAAAAATTCAAAATGAACGGTATTTAATCAAGTTACTATTAATAACAACAAACTAATGAACCATGTGATAAAGCAATCTCTTATGTTCATCTATTATCTTCTGGAGTAATACCTGACCACTTTGTAGAGAGTTAAGCAATAGTCAGGACTTCTCCACTATTTCAGTGCCTTTCCCCCAAATACCCAGGGCCCTAAAGCTGCCTTATCAGCTATTCAGGATCATACACTACATGATTGTCCTGTATGCAATACTTAATCTACTTTGTACTCAGCATAATAAAAACTTCACTTCTCCTTTTCTTGTCCCTGATTTCTGTTAAGTCTGAAAAAATTAATCTTATATCACAACCCATAAAAATACATGTTTCAAAATTACTCAACCCAAGACAATTTAGAGCTTAAATCACTATTTTGGTAATTTCAGACTTATTGGTAATGAAATAGTCAAAAGTTCGAGAGACATTAGAAACTCAGACTTCAGTCACACTATTTGATAGACTTAATCATGAATTCTTACCTAATAGCAATAGCCTATATTTACAAAGAACTTTAAATTTTCTAAAATGGTTCAACAAACATCATTTCATTTTGGCAATGCAACAATCTTGAGGACAGATGGACAAGAATTTTAACACTATTATTTACTAAACAAATTTTGAGACCTACCAATAAATAGAAGTAATATTAAAATCCAGGTTGTCTAATTTCTACTATTTCCATGGTATTCTATGTGTATCTCCTTTTAAAGAAGATAATGAGAAAAAAGTTATTAAATAAAATTTAGGCAGACTGTTGGTTTCCAACTAAAATTAGTGATAGAGAAATAAACAGCTCCAGAATAGGAAATTAAATTATAAAAATAAGGAAATGTAAATTGGTACAACTTTTTGAAGGTATGTTAGCATTTATTTAATGCTTTAAAAAATGTCACATAATTTTGATCCAGGCATTTCTCTTCCAATAATTTATTTAGGGACAAAATCAGATATGTTTAGAAATGTTTATGTACAAGGTAGTTTATAATGTATAACAGTTAAATTTGGGAAACAAATTGAATGTAATATATGGGATTTCTGAAATATATAATAATGCCACTTAAATAAAATGGTATACAGTCACTAAAACAGTAGGTTGTAAGCTCAAATTTTTTGGAATGAAAAAATGAATGATATATTAAGTAAAAGAGTAATTGAAAAATACATATAGTATGTTTGTATGCTTACATTTTCATTTCTTTATTTTTATTTTGTGATCATGTGTTAATTTTGTAAGAAGAAAAATATTCTACTTTATGTTAAGTTGCTCAGACAATAGTTATTCCTCATGAAAGATTGTAGAGATCGTTAGAAAGAGCATCACCAGTGAAATTTAGAATTATTGTGATTTCCCCAGATTTTTTTCCAAGGTACCCTTTATCTAAATGTTATTGGGATTGCAATATCAGGTAGACATTAGACTACAAGGCTTAAACTCCAAAATCTCAAATGCTTTCTTAATTTTCTTGTTATGTTTCTCTCACACCTTGACGTACCAGTGGGGGAAAATATCACATTGAAGTCATCCATATAATATCAACATGAAATAATGGTACAACTCAGTGAAACACAGGCTTGAATTTAAGATCTGTCCTTCAACAGATTTTAGAATAATCACTTCAGCTTATTTCCTTTTACTAAACAGTAGAACTCATATTTTGTCATCTATAAAATATTTTTTAATCCTAAAATGCTGTTTCTGTTATGTGGGCAAAGTATTGAACTAGACATGAAAGCTTAGGATACAAGCATAGCTCAGAGCCAGAGCTCATTAGCATACCTCAGAAAATTACCATGCAGAAGAAAAAATTCAAGGGAGTAAATGTGAAAATGTGGAAAGAAGTGGGTGTAGACCTAAGAGAGGAATTGTGAGCTTCAAAATTTTTAATGAAATTTTAATTTGAAGAGTTTAAAATATATTATGACTTTATAGGGAAACAGATGTGGCTCAAGCAGTTGGGTGACCACCTACCACATGGGGGATTACAGGTTCAGGTCCCAGTGCCTCCTAAAAAAGACGAGTAAAACTTTGAGCTGGCACGGCGAGCTGACACAACAGGATGATGCAACGAGATGACACAACGAAGAGTCTCAACAAGGCAAAAACACAATGAAAGACACAACAAGCAGGGAGCGGAGGTGGCTCAAGCAACTGGATACCTCCCTCCCACGTGGTAGGTCCTGGAGTTTGGTTCCTGGTCCCTCCTAAAAAGAAAACAAACACAGAAAGCAGACAGCTAGCCCAAACAATGGGCTAACAATGGGCAAACAATGGGGGTGGGGTGGGGGGAAATAAATAAACTTAATTTAATTTAAAAATCTTAATATAAAATTATGATTTTATGCTAATAATAGAAAAAGAAAGGGAGAAGGAACTAGCATTACTTGAAATGCTGATCACACACCAAGCACACCACATATTATAAGTCATTTGCTCCTTACTATATTGGGTGAAAAATGTATAATTATTCCTCTTTACCATAAGGGAAACAAGCCCAACACTGTTGATAACATGATGCAAAAGAAGATATACAGGACATATGAAGTAGCTAGATTTTTCAAAACAAGACTATGTAACTCCACAGTCTATGTTCCTTCCATCAGACTCTAACACACCACATTCTAACATTTCTTCTCGATCTGAAGAACAAAGACAGGGTCGAATGAGTGTGCATTTCTGTCCTGCTATTCTATGCTTTTTAAAAAGACCTAGCCAGTCAGTTATTTGTGAAAATCAATCTTTACAAAAACAAAGCATATATAAATAATAATAACCCTTAAACATATATCAGAGTAAGAAATATATTTAATTCAATTTTTCTCCATGTGCATGTTATTATCAGGGAAGTATGCCTTCAAAGACATTGAGAGCTGGCTATTTAAGTACATATAATCATTATGCCTTAGCTTAGTTCACTATAGAAATGACCTCTGCTTTTAAATGGTCTGTTAAACACTTATGATTACCAAGCCAGAGAAAAACATTCCCTAATGCAGGCTCTTAGGTGTTAGCCTACCATATAAACTAACAAACATATTTTAGAATGAGAAAATGAGTAAACATATCTAATAAACTGACCAAATATCATGAAAGCAATTTAAAATATTTATAGACCATGTCTCATGAACTAAAATACTAACCTTTTTTTTTTTTTTTCCAGGAGATGACTTTAGTGTAAATAATATAGTTAAGGTAGTACATTCATCATATTTTGTACTAATTGGTTTTTTTCCCTTTGTAGACTCAATGAAGTAGTTTTAAGTAGCAATGTCAACAACATTTAACATGATTAAAGTGCATTCTTAATAAGAACTTTATTCCAACTTATATTAATGTTTATTTTTAAGTGTTCCTATAGTGCAGAACCATCTGTTTCTTGCCTGAATGATACCTAAGTTCTGTAATCACAGGACTCCAGGGAGATTTTCAAATAATTTTTCTTCATGATATATGAGGCATTCCACAGTTCATTCAAAAGAAATAGTTTGATTCAAACTCCAAAGTAACTGGGAAGAAACTGTTGATAAAATTAAAGAACAAGATCTCTTCATGAGTTTGAAAGTTTTTCTTATTATCTGCATTCATGGTGAGTTCAAAATGAGTGACTAGGTCATAAATTTCCTTGTTTGACAGGAAAAAAAGATCTCAAGTCAGTCAATGAGTCACATTTTTGAACTTCTAAAATTCTCACTAAAACAGCAGCAATATTCTTTTGAATATATGACTTTCAAATCACCTTTTGAGCATATTGAAATCAATTAAACAAGAGTATATTCTCATTTACAAAAGAAATCAATCAGCTGTCATTTTTGATTGATTATTCTTAGTTGAAGTGGTATTTAATTTATGAATTTATTACACATTTTTCAACTACTATAAAATGGCATGTGAATTAGAAATGATGTCTCATAGTAAATGGACAGGAAAAGCCAGTCCTCCCAACACTTTTTGTGAAGTCTTCATTGAACCATGTGATCAACTGTTATTGAAGAAGGTACGTTATTTTTTTTAACATAAAGTTGCATGGCCTGCTATACTGTAAAGGACATAGCACTGGCAAAAATAGAACCTAAAATATGTGCCCAAGGTAAATTGAGCTAACTATATTGTAATAGTATGATGCACACAATTCTTTAGAAAGCTCTTATAACTATAAAATCTATAAAATATGCTGCATATCACCAAAGTAATCTTTGTGGATAAGGCCACCCAACTTGCACCCAGAAACACTCTATAGGTCAATGATCATTCATATTGTTCTAAGTACAGATCAGAAAAATGGCTTCCATATCCATATTTTGAGTTCACACAACAACAGTCACCATCCTTAATATCAGTGGCAGGGAGGAGTAGTGGGGGTAAGACTGTGTTCCCAGAGGAAAAAAGAGCTTTATCATTGGCATTGTTTAGAATTCCTAGAGTATGGTGATAATAAAAGTAGACAACAAGGGAGTAGATGTAG
>JAQZBX010015176.1:0-37811 GCA_029593785.1 Cabassous unicinctus
GGGAAGTTTCTGAAAATGATAAAGGGTATATATGAAAAATCGACAGCTAACATCATCTTCAATGGTGAAATCCTCAAAGCTTTTCCTCTAATATTGAGAACAAGACAAGCATGTCCACTATCATGGCTCCTATTTAACATTGCCTTAGAGTACTTGCTTGAACACTAAGGCAAGAAAAAGATATAGAAAACATCCAAATTTGAAAGAAAGAAGTAAAAATTTCACTATTTGGAGACTACCTGATCCCTATACATAGGAAGCCCTAAGAAATCTACAGTAAAGCTTCTAGAACTTATAAAAACAGTTCAGTAACTTTTCAGGCAATAAGGTCAATGCTCAAAAACCAGTAGCATTTCTGTACACCAATAATAAGCAATCTGAGGAGGAAATCAAGAAAGAAATACCATTTACAATAGTAAATAAAAGAATCAAATACTTAGGAATAAATTTAACTAACGTTGTAAAGGACATATACAGAGAAAACTATACAACACCATTAAAGGAAATCAAAGAAGACCTAAATAAATGGAAGAATATTCCTTGTTCATGGACAGGAACAGTAAACATCATTAAAATGTCTATCGTACCCAAACTAATCTACACACTTAATGGAATCCCAATAAAAATAAACACAGCATTTTTTTAATGAATTAGAAAAACTATCCACAAAATTTATTTGAAAGGGTAAGAGGCCCTGAATTGCAAAGGACATATTGAAAAAGAAAAATGAAATTGTAAGTATCACACTACCATTCCTTAAAACATATTACAAGGCTACAGGGCTCAAAACTGCCTGGCAATTGCACAAGGATAGACTTACTGACCAATAGAACCGAACTGAGAGTTCTGATATAGATCCTTGTATATGCAGTCATTTGATATTAGACAGGGCCACCAAGCCTACTCAACTGGGAGAGAATGGCCTCTTCAACAAATGGTGCTTGGAGAACTGGAAATCCATATCAAAAAGAATGAGAGAGGAACACCACCTCACACCTTATACAAATATCAACTCAATATGGATCAAAGATCTAAATATAAGAACCAAGACCATAAAGACCTTGGAAGATAATGTAGGGAAGCATCTACAGGACATTGTAATAGGAAATGGTTTCATAAACTTCACACCCAAAGCACGAGCAGCATTAGAAAAAATAGAAAAGTGGGATCTCCTCAAAATTAAAAACTTTTGCACCTCAAAGGATGTTATCAAGAAAGTAAAAAGGCAGCCTACGCGATGGGAGAAAATGTTTGCCAACTATATATTAGATAGGAGCCTAATATCCTGCATATATAAAGAAATCCTACACTTCAAAAATGAAAAGGCAAACAACCCATTTAAAAAATGGGCAAGTGACCTGAAAAGACACTTCTCCAAAGAAGAAATACAAATAGCAAAAGGCACATGAAAAGATGCTCAACATCACTAAGGTATTAGGGAAGTGCAAATCAAAACTACAATGCAATACCATCTTACACCCATTAGACTGGTGGCTATTAAAAAACAAACAAACAGAACAATATAAGTGTTGCTGGTGGGAATGCAGAATGGTGCAGCCATTGTGAAGGACATTTTGGCGGTTCCTCAAAAATTCACTATAGAACTTCCATATGATCCAGCAATTCCACTGCTGGGTATATACCTAAAAAAATTGAAAGCAAAGACACAAACATATAAGCACAACAGTGTTCATAGTGGCATTATTCACTATTGCCAAAAGTTGGAATCAACCCAGGTGCCCATCAACAGAAGAATAGATAAACAAAATGTGGTACATACATACAATGGAATATTACTCAGCTGTAAGACGGAATAAAGTGTTAACACACAGGATAACATGGATGAATCTTATTTTGATTGAAGCAAGCCAGGCATTGAAAGATGAACAGTACATGACCTCACTGATATGAATTAATAAATTGAGCAGACTCATGGAGATATTTTCTGGAAAATTGTTTTACAACAAATAGAACAAGAGAAGAAAGATGTGAGTCAACACACATACTGATGTAATCTATGGTAAGGTGGAAGCGTGTAGTTGTGTATTGAAGGGATAAGATAGGAGGATAGTGATATTATTGGGTTTGGAGGTGAAGGATTGACAAGTGGGAAGATTGAAGATTGGGAAGGGTGGATTGGAAAGTCCAGGATACTGGGGGGAAGGTTAGGAGAGGGTCCATGTGAACACTGGGGATTTGCAGGTATGTGGTTAAAAATACAAAGATGGAATGTGTTTATGGCAATATGACAAGGAAGGGTTATTGGTTTAGGGTGTTCGATGGGAGGACATTTGGGACAGGACACATCTGGAGCAGGCTTATTGGGAGTGTGTGGGTGATCATTCTTTCATAATGTGTTGTATCAGTGAGTGGAGATCCATATAAAGAGTGGGAAGGAGTTGGATACCCATCCTTGGGAGGACTAATTTGTTCAGAAATAGGCAAGCAGAACAAGAGAATGGGCAGTTCCTAATAGGGAAGGACAAACCAGTGTGCAAGAACTCAACTTGTTGCATGTAACTATGAATCTTGTCATCCAGGAGTGAAGCCAGGGTGGGGTCACCATGGTCCCCAGGTGGAGGGGTGGGAGAAATAGAATAGATCAAACAGGGGGTATTTAGAGGGCATTAGAAGTGCTCTGCATGATCTCACAGTGATGGACACAGTACGTGGTGATTTTAATATCATCAAAGTTTATAAAAATGGGCGGTCTATAATGTAAACCACAGTGTAAACCATTGACAATGTTTAGCAGCTATGCTTCATTATTTGTGCATCTGTTATAACAAAGGTATCATCCACATATAAAAAGCTCTTAATATGTTGGGTAAGAGGAGGGAGGATGTTGGGTATATGAGAGTCTCCAGTATTCTCTGTGTGACTTTTCTGTGATCTAAAACTTCTTTGCAAACAAAACGAAAAACAGGGAGACTACAGAAAATGAGTGGGGGAAAGTGCCACGATGCAAAGAGGACACCAGATAATGCAATGATGAAAGGCAAAATGTCAAAAAAAAAATATTTTTCATTTTTTTAATATCCCAATCTTTTCATTTTATTTTTAGTTTTTTTAAATGTTTATGTAATTTTTCTGTGATATTTAATCTTATTGCTGTTTTGTTTTCCTATAAATTGTATTCAGCTATAGTAGTGGCTTCATTTTTGAAGAGGCTTTGGGTCACAGAGAGTTTGCAACTGGGGTGGGGGCGATCATTGGTGTCGGGTGTCAGTGATAGGGGATACACAGGAGGAAGTTCACCTGAGCATACGTTTAAGGTATGTAAAAATATTCAGGTGTTCATGGGACATTGTCACAGTGGTTGGAGACTCACACAATAACCAAGAGAACACTGAATTCCTGTCTTGAGGGGCTCTGTCACATTCTCTAAGAGAGCAGCAACAGTCCCCCAAGTGCAGGGGTGGTGACTGGTCGGGGAGGGTGATCCACTAATGGGCCCTTGATACTGACAACTAGACTTGTGAGCCTTTGCTCTTGAAATTTAAACTTAGCCTATTGTCATAGGGTGTCTGAGGTTTGCCTCCTGAGAGCCTCCTTGTTGCTCAAGTGTGGCCTCTCTCTAAGCCAAACTCAGCATCTGAATGCATTGCCTTCCCCCCATTGTAGGAAGTGAGTCCTGGGGATAAGCTTCCCTGGCACGGAGGGATTGCTCCCAAGCACCAACTAGCAATGCAACTAGAAAAAGACCTTGATTAAAAAGGGGAAAGGGTAAAGACAGATGAGTTTGTGTGGCTGGGAGACTTCAAGGTGAGTTGGGAGTTCATCCCAGAGGTGATGCTTATGCACCTTTTGGCAGGATCTCATAGATGTCCAAAGTGGATACTACCCCTAATAGTGGAGCTCTTCATGGCTCTGGAGACACACAGGTCCTATGGTCAGTGTGGATATCTCTGGAGTTTAGTGCCTTGCCAGTGGGCCTTACTTTGGGGCTTGTGCTCCTGAGAGTGACAGAGTTGAACTCAGGTGTGTCTTCGCTACACATGGCTCATCTGTACCTTCTATTTAAACCTATACTTGGTCCTGGAGTTTGTATGTGTGTGCCCAGAGCCTCGAGTCTTTGGACTGTCCATGTGCCAGCTGGGCCTGAAGCCTCAGCCAAGTTGCAACACCTGCTCTGCAACTCATTGGACTCATCCAGGACAACTGGGAGGGAGATGATGATGGACTACAACTGTCCCAGAGAATTGAGAGAGTTTGCAGCTGCAGGCAGTATATTCCCATCCATCTTGCCTATAGGATATAAGCCCTCTCTCAAATGGAGGTGGAATGGTCATCGTCATCCCAGAATTCTCGGGATTGGGAGAAGAGCTATGGACTAGAGTGGACTTACTGGTATTCTACTCTAGATATATTGTGATTCTGGCAATGAAAGAAATTACAACTTTGATGTGGAGCCAGTGGCCACTGGAGGTTCTGGGGCAGAGAGAGGGAAAAAAGGTTGTATACGGGGGCCTTTTTGGGACATGGCAATCTTCCTGAGTGATGTTACAATGACAGATATAGGCCATTTTATAACATCACATAACATACCTAACTGTGTGGGAGATAGTATAGACTACAATGTGAACTATGGTCCATGCTTAATGGCAAAGCCCCAGGATGTGTTTATCAATTGCAATGAATGTGCCACACTATTGAAGGATGTTCATATGAGAGGGTGTTGGAGATATGAGGAGTTGGGCATATGGGGATCTCTATATCTTTTCTGTAACATTTATAAAATCAAAATATCTTTTAAAAATAAAAAAAGAATAGTTGGGGCATAGGTCATTTTTAGGGCGTTGGAATTGTTCTGCATGATTTTGCAATAACAGATTCAGGCCAATATACCTTTTGTCAAAACCTGTAAAATTATGTGGTGTGAAGTGTAAACCATAGTCTAAACTATAGACCATGGTTAGTAGCCATGCTTTCATATTTGTTAATCAATTGTAACAAATGCATAACACTAATGTTAGATATTATTAATAGGGGGAAATGTGAGGGGGGAAGGTTGGGGTTATGGGATTCCAATATATTTTTTATTTAACTTTTCTTTAATCTAAGACTTCTTTAAAAATACATTTTTAATAAAAGAAGAAAAAAGAAACTACCATCTACTCTTAAACACTCACACACACTCAAACATATGGCAAACATATCCTAAGGAGAATAGGGCTAATGTAAGAAATTCTTTCACAATAATTTCATTGAATGCTAATAGATTAAACTTTACATTCAAGAGGCACAGATTGGCAGAATGGATAAGAAAATACGACACATCTACATGTTGTCTACAAGAAACAAACCTTAGACCTAGGGATGCGAGGAGACAAAGTGAATGGTTGGAAAACCATTTTACATGTAAACTATAAACAGAAAAGTGTGGGAGTAGCTATATTAATATCAGACAAAATAGACTTTAAATGAAAAACTATTGTAAGAGATAAAGAAGGACATTATATATTAATAAAAGGAGCAATCTTTCAGTAAGAAAGTACCATCATAAACATTTATGCACCTAACCAGGTGCCTCAAAACACATGAGGCCAACATTGAAAAATTTACTGGAGAAATAGATGCCTCTACACTTATATTGGGAGACTATAATACACAGAACATCTCAACAGAGAATTAACAGAGAAACACAGACCTTGAATAATATATTAGAGGATCGAGACCTAAAAGACATACACAGAACAACACAAACATATTCAGCAGGATATACATTCTTTTCGAATGCACATGGATCATTCTCCATGATAGACCACATGCCAGTCCTCAGAACAATTCTCAATGAATTCAGAAAGATTGAAATTATACAACTTAGTTTCTCTGACCACAATGGAATGAAATTGAAAATCAGTAAGGGGCAGAGAACCAGATTAGACATAAAAATAAGGATGTTAAACAACACACTATTAGAAAAACAGTGGGACAAGGAAGAAATTGCAAAAGAAATAAATAACTACCTTGAAATGAATGAAAATGACAACACAACATATCAAAACCTATGCAATGCAACAAAAGCAGTACTGAGAGGCAAATTCTTAGTGATAAATGCATATATTAAAAAAGAAGAAAGAGCTAAAATCAAAGATCTGACTGCACACCAAGAGGAAATAGAAAAAGAACAACAAACTAACCCCAAAACAAGTAAAAAATAATGAAATAACAAATATTAGAGCACAGCCAAATGAAATTGAAAATTAGAAAACACTAGAAAAACTAAACAAAACCAAAAGCTATTTCTTCAGGAAGATTAATAAAATTGACAAACCCTTAGATATTCTAATGACGAAAAAGAAAGAAAAGGCAAACACATAAAATAAGAAATTAGGAAGGGGATATCACCACTAACCACACTGTAATAAACTGTATCATAAGAGCATATTTTGAAAAATTGTATGTGAACAACATGGAAAATTTGGAGGAAATGGAAAAATTCTTAGAAACACACAAGCAGATTACATTGAGGAAAGAATAAATTGATGAACTCAACAGACCAAACAGAAGTAATGAGACAGAATTAGTCATCATAATCCTCCCAACTAAGAAGCACCCAGGAACAGACAGCTCCATAGGTGAATTCTACCAGCCATTCTGAAAAGAACTAAGACTAATCATGCTCAAACTCTTCCAAAAAATAGAAGTGTAGGGAACATTGCCCAACTCATTCCATGATGCCAGCATCACACTCATACCAAAGCCAAAGATGCCACAAGAAAGGAAAGTTAAAGACCAATCTCTCTAATGAATCTAGATGCTAAATCCTCAACAAAATACTTGCTAATCATATTCAATGACACCTGACAAGAATTATACACCATGGCCTAGTGGATTTCATCCCTGGTATGCAAGGATGTTTCTATATAAGAAAATCAATGTAATACACCACATAAAAAGATTGAAAGAAAAAAGTCACATGATCATCTCTGTAGATGCAGAAAAAGCATTCAAGAAAATACAACAATCTTTCCTGTTAAAAACCCTTCCAAAGATAGGAATAGAGCAAAACATCCTCAACATGAAAAAGGGTATATATGAAAAACCCACAGCTAGCATCTTATTCAATGGTGAAATCCTAAAAGCTTTCTCTCTAAAATAAAAAAAAGGACAAGGATGCTCACTTTCATTACTTCTATTTAACATTGTTTTAGAAAATCTTGCTTGAGCACTTCAGCAAGAATAAGATATAAATGGCATCCAAATTGGAAAGGTAGAAGTGAAAATCTCACTATTTTCAGAAGACATGATCCTATACCTTGAAAGCCCTGAGACACCTACAACAAACTTTATAGAGCTTATAAATGAGCTCAGTAAAGTTGCAGGTTATTAGATCAATGTGCAAAAATCAGTAACATTTCTATATACCAATAATGAGAAAACTGAAGAAGAAATCAAGAAAATATCCCACTTACAATAGCATCTAAAAGAATTTAATACTTAGGAATAATTTAACTACAGATGTACATGATTTGTACACAGAAAGCTACACAACACTGTCAAAGGAAATCAGAGGAGACCTAAGTAAATGGAAGAATATTCCCTGTTCATGGAAAGTAAGACTAAACATCATTAAGATGTCTATTCTACCCAAACTGATTAATGAAATGCCAAAAAAATTACTTAATGCAATCCCCAAAAAATTACCACAGCATTTTTTACTGAATTGGAAGAGCTAAATATGAGATTTAATTGGAAGGGCAAGGGATGCCAAGTAGCCAAAGACATTTTGCAAAATAAAAATGAAATTGGAGGACTCACACTACCTACCTTTAAAACATAATACAAAGCTACAGTTATCAAAACTGCATGGTATTGGCACAAGGATAGACATACTGACCAATGGAACCTATTTAAGTGTTTTGATATTGATCCTCACATATACAGCCAACTGATATTTGAAAAGGCCACCAAGCCTACTCAACTGGGAGAAAATGGCTTCTTCAAAAAATGGTGCTGGGAGAACTGGATATACATATCCAAAAGAATGAGAGAGGATCACCATCTATAGAACCCTATAGAAAAAGTAACTCAGGATTGATGAAAGATCTAATTATAAGAACCAAGACCATAAAGATCTTGGAAGATAATGTAGAGAAGCATCTACAGAATCTTGAGTAGGAAATGGTTTCATGAATTTTACACTGAAAGCATGAGCAACAAAAGTAAACATAGATGACTGTGATCTAAAAATTAAAAACTTTTGCACCTCAAAGGAGTTTTTCAAGAAAGTGAAAAAGCAGTCTACGCAATGGGAGAAAATATTTGGTAACCATATATCTGATAGGAGCCTAATATCCAGCATATATACAGAAATCCTACAGCTCAAAAGTAGAAAAGATAAGTAACCCATTTTAAAAATGGGCAATAATTTGAATAGATTTTTCTCCAGGGAAGAAATACAAATGGCTAAAAAGCACATGAAAAGATGCTCAATGCCACTATCTTTTAGGGATATGCAAATCAAAATCACAATGAGATATCATAGTATACCCATTAAACTGAAATTTATTAAATAAACAAAGGACTACAAGTGTTGGAGAGGATGTGGAGGAACTGGTTCCCTTATTTACTGCTGATGGGAATGCAGAAGGGTGCAGCCATTGTGGAGGACAGTTTGGTAGTGCCTCAGTAAGCTACCTATAGAACAGCCATATGGTCCTGCATTGCCACTGTTCCATATATATCCAGAGGAATTGAACACAGGGATATAAAGAGATATATGCACACCAATGTTCATAGGGGCATTATTCACTATTGCCAAAAGTTGGAAACAACCCAAATGTCTATCAACAAATGAATGGATAAACAAATTGTGGTACATGCATATAATGGAATATTACACAGCTGCAAGAGGAAATGCAGTATTAACACACAGGATAATGTGGATGACTCTTGAAGACTTTACGTTGAGTGAAGCAAGCCAGGCACTGAAGGACAAATATTACATGACCTCACTCATAAGAATTAAGTAAATTGAGCAGTTGCACAAAGCTAGACTATGGAAGACAGGTTTCCAGTTCAAAGAAAGGGAGAAGAAGATTCTGAGTCCATGCCCATATGGACAAAATCTGTGATAAGGTGGAAGGGTATACTTGTGCAGGGGATGAGCATGACAGAGGTGCAGTGATACTATTGGGTTGGATGGTGCTGCTTTGGGAGGGGAGTAAGGTGGGAAGGGTGGGTTGGACTGTCCATGTAACTGGAGGAAGAGCTGGGTGAGGAAGCAGTTGAATTCTGGGGATTTGCAGGTATGTGGTTGAAATTAAAATTTTGGAAATATTCTTTTGGCAAATATGGCAGGGGAGAGTTACTAATTTAGAGTGCTGGATGTAAGGGGCATGCAGGACAAGGCACACCTGGAACATGCATCTAGGGAGTGTGTGAGTGTTCTTGTCATTGTGTGTTATATTAGTGTGTGGATTCCCACATAATGATTGGGAAGATGTTGGACCCCCATCCCGGAGAGTCCTGCTATATTCTCAAATAGAGAAGCAAGAGACTCTCAATAGCATATACAATGCCTAATAGGGGAGGACAGGCCAGTATGTCAAGCCCTCAATGTTGTTGCAAGTAACTAGGAATCTTGTTCTGCAAGGAGTGAAACTTGTTGTTTGCCTTGGATCTGGAGGGGAGGGGAAGGAAGGAATAGAATGGATGGAACATGGGGCATTTTGGTGTGATGGAAGTGTTCCACATGATCTTGCAATGATGGAAACAGGCCATGTTAAAGTTTCATCAAACTTTATAAAAGTGTATGGTCCAAAATGTAAACCATAATGTAAATCTACCATGGTTAGTAGCAATGTTTCAATATTTGTACATCAATTGTAACAAATGTACCGTTCACATATAAAATTTTACTAATAGGGGAAACGGATAAAGTAGGAGGATGTTGGGTATTTGGGAATCCCCTATAGCCTGTTCATCACTTTTCTGTAACCTAAAGCTTCTTTGAAGACAAAATGAAAAAAATAAGACACGGGGGAAATAAATAGAAGAAAATGTAACTGCCCATGCAAGACAACAATTCTTACAGTGAAAAAAATATGCCATTTTAAAAAATTTCATATTATATTATATTTTTATTATTCCAATTTTGTTTGAAATTTTTGTATTTATTTGTTATATTTAAAACTCATTATTTCATTTTCTTATTAATTATATTTGGTTATTTTGTTGGCTTCATTTTTGAAGAAATTTTAGACCACAGAAGGGTTACAACTATGGCAAGGGAGGATCATTGGTGTGGGGTGTCAGTGATGGGGGATGCATGAGAGGAGTTTCACCTGAGGCACAACTATAAGGCATATAAATTTGCTCAACCATTCATGGGGCAATGTCACTGTGGGTGGAGATTTACACAATAACTGAAAGAATATGGAATTCCCATCCTGGGGAGCTCTGCCACATTCTCTAATGGGATAGCAAGAATTCTGAGTGTAGGGGTAGTGACTAGTGAAGGAGGATAGACCATTGATGGGAACTTGATGCTGATGACTGTACTTAGGAACACATTAAAGGAGTGTAAGTCATTTGAAACTGAAAATTGATGATGAAGAAAATAGGGGCATGGACATTGAAGTTAGATTCGAGAAGAAATAAGGATTATTAAAGTCATGTTTATACACATTATTCACAGTAAGAGTTTGATTGCTGAAAGGACTCACAGGACTCAAGCAGTTTAAACTTAGGGAAGAACTTTACAATAGGCAAAGGATACAATATACAATGCAAGGGTCCTACAACATCAGGCATGGGCATTTTTGTCCTTCCACCACAAGTCACAGAGAACACACGCTCAGTCCAGGTCTCAAGCTACCAACAACATATATAAATTGGGAAATACTATTAGGTCAAAATTGCCTGGGGTGTTGGCAGCTCTTATAGTGAGCTGGTCATGCAGGCACATTCAATCAGTGTGGCCAGGTTGCACAATCAACACACCCCCCCGCCCCAGTCCAGGTTCTACTAAATCAGCTGCTAATCAAAAGTCCTGTTGTAACTACAAAACTAAGCAGATAGGATTAAACATCTGAAACAATTCAACCTGTGGCGACTGACAACAATTTAGGTTTAGTTAACAGATGCCACAGCTTTGGCCAAAGGTCAGTAGATTGACAGAAAAGCTGGTAGCCAAAGCAGACTTGCTATACAGGTAATAAGAGAGAAATTAATAGGACTGGAAGACAGACAAAGGTATCCATTGTAAAAATATAATTTTGAGAAGAGAGCTGAACTAATATAAAAAATAAAACAAATTCACAGCAATAATGGAAAAACACCACTCAATATCAAAACCAGAATCTGCAGTTATAAAATGAACACTATGTTCCTTTAAACATGTGATAAATATTATTGAAACAAAAGAGATATTTGGTGAATGAATCTATATTTATAAAATGAAGAAATAATTCTAAGGACACAAAAGAAGAACAAAAGTCCTGGAAAGTTGGTAAATTACCTACAGCAGCACTTAATTTTAAAAAACACTGGGGTGAATAAGAATTCTGTGTTATTTTTCAATTAAATTCCTCAAATATTTAAGAAAATATATTAAATATGTTAAGCATTGCTAGAATAATTAGAGGGAAAATAATATGGATTTAGAAATAACTAAATCAGGAACACTGATGAGAAAGAGGTGAGATGAATGAATATTTAGATGTACTAGTATTTTCTATTTTTACAATTACTGTTTGGTGTTCATCAACAGTTATTAATCAAGAAGAAAAGCTTTATATAAACAAAGTTAAAATTTACCCAACAGGTAAAGTAAAATCTGAGAAAAATTGTTGAGTACTGTCAGCTTGGAAGCACACAACATAAAACAAAATAAAAATATATGGAGTATATTAGAAATTAATAGAGAATAAGACAATAAAGTTTATTACATGCTTTTCTGTCATGTCCATAAATGTAAATGGAAAGCATATTTAGATGAGGCAATGTTTCACTATACATCATATTGTTCATATATCTTAACCCTCCCACCGGTATATCTTATAATTAAAAATAGATTGTGTACCACATTATATGTATATGCATATTCCTTACAGTAATATTTGTAGTAAATATAGTGATAGCAACAGAAATAAGCTTAAATGTTCACTATTAGAAGACTGGATAAATAAACAGTTAAAAATAGAGTAAGTTTTACTATTGGAAACAACAAAAACTGGCTTTATTTAGTTGCTGTGCATGAAAACAGTCTGGAATTATGTGCAAGTCCTGGTAGATGGTGGTAACTTTGTTTTATTTTTTTAATACAATACATTTATTGAGATAAAAATTTATATACCATATAATTAAGCCTTAGAAAGTTTGCAGTTCCATGGGTTTTAGTACATTTAGAGATTTGTGCGATCATGAGCACTTTCTAATTTTAGAATATTTTCACCACACACCAAAGAAACTCCATGCCCATTAACAGTCACTCCATAAACCCCATCCTCCCCATCCCTGGCAAACATTCATCCATATTCTGTCTTTGTGGATTTGCCTATTCTGGACATAAAGCATAAGTGGAATAATACAATAAGCAGCTCTTTATCCCTGAGCATATTATCTGGCCCTTATAACTGAACATAATGTTTCCAATGTTCATTGAAGTGCCTTTATCTGTACTTTGGAGGAGAGAGACTTCAGGCTAACAGCAGGATTTCTCTTTTCATTTGGAAATTTTTCTGTATTTTTTTTTTTGCATTAAACATATGCTTGATTTATTTAAAGGGATTGTATGAGTAGGAAACCTATGGTTATTTTCTCCTGTTTTTATTTATTAATATACATATATGAATATACATATTAATATACACACAGAAGCATACACATATATAAATTTAAATGATAATTTACAAAATACTGAGAAAAAAACTATGAAACTATACATTATACTTCTGGGTATCAGGGAAACATACAATGTAAAAGCAATTTTAACTATTATCCCAAAACAGATAAACTATGAAAACTGTTTAATTTTAAGAATGAAATTGATTTTCATAATTGAAAATCAATTAATATATTTCATCAATTATTTTGGCAATACATTTACCATTAATCAAAATGTACATAAGGTAATAGGTGAATATGAAACATATTTCCAATTAAAAGAGATATGAACGAGTATAGTTGTTATTCAGTGTTACTCTGTTAGTAAAATTAGAAATATGAAATAAATATAATGTTTGAAATTTGAAAAGAAGGAGCAATATTGTCTTTTTCGTACATGTTTATTAATGCATACCTGGAAAACTAAAAGTAATCTATTGAAACACTAGCATAAATCAATAGTTGATTCTTAATAAAAGTACACAAAGTAATTGTCATTGATATATAGTTAGGCCAATGTTCTGTAAAAACAATGGAAGTATGCATCCAATCTAGGTCAAATGAATACTTAAATCCTTTTTTTTTTTTTTTTTTTTTTGAGGTACCCAGGGCCAGGGATGGAACCTGGGACTTCATATGTGGGAAGCTGGTTCTCAACCATTGAACCACATCATCTTCTTTCTGTTTGTTTTGCTTGTTCATTTTTGTTTTCTCAAGAGGCACTGAAAACCAAACCTGACACCTCCCATGTGGGAGGTGGAAGTTCAACTGCTTGAGCTATATCTGCTTCCCCTTAAATTCTTTTGAAAAGTACCTAAGAAAAATTGTACAGTGCTGCTATTGAAAAAAAGTGATTTTTAGACAAAGCCTGGGTGTTTGAAAGAATTAGAAAGTTATATCTTCATTTTAGTTAGCATGACCCAAAAATGTAGTAAAGGAAAAACAAACCTTTCCAAGCAAGACTATAAAGCCAGAGCCATGAAACAAAGGGATATTATATTTGATTAGTTTCAATAAAATTTTATGGGCAATTTATTACCAAAAATAAAGTAAAAAGTTATATATGGTAAGCATGAGACAGTAAAAAAATTTTAATATTAGGAATAATATCCTCAATGAAAACATTGAAAAGCTATGAAAGTTTGTCACATAAATTTTAAAACAATGTCTCGTATGCTTTTTAAAATATGGCCTCTTTCACAACTATACATATTTACATTGAAACAATGAGGCATTGTATATCACCAGTCATACTGCAAAGGAATGTTGTCCCCAAATACAAAGCTGAAATAACCTGTGAATTTTGAGATTTCCTTTCATCTCTGCAAATGAATGAGGTCATTCCTGTAAAGTCCCTTTCCTTATGAGGACAAATGTGCCAGATAATTCGGTTCTTTCTACAGGGTATTTCCTTACCCAGCTCAAGGAGGATTACTTTAAAATAAGGAAGAAGCATAGAAAAGTAATCCATGATTCTTAGCCAACTGTTTTATGATGTGTATAATACCACATAGTACTTCAGCTGAATGACTGTGGCTAAGCCCTTTGTCTGCGTGACTTTCTGATACCTGCTTTGTTTTGCCACTCTAGTCAGATGTCTCCAAATGGTAAGTATTCATTTTCTCATCTTTAAATGGCGATAATTAGTCTGTTGTTAAGCTCAGAAGAGGTAGCATGAGTAAGGTGGACAATGTAAGCAAGTAATGGACATTAGCTCTTAGCTTATCCTCATGAAACTCACAAGAAGAGATAGGAGGGGACCCCACAATGCCAGCTTTTTGCCAGCTGCTGGACATTTGTGTATCCCATCCACTAGAGCAATAAAGAAACATTAGCATTTGAGGTCTGTTAAACAAGGAGAAGCACCATGCTGGGGAGGGGAGGGTTAATGTGTCACCTCTGCAACAGCTTTTTATGATGCTATGCAGAGATATATCTGAGTATGCCTGAGTCCATAAAATTGTAACACATTCTGTCATAGTGATGACAGTTCTGGGGTTTAGAATGAGGCCTGCTGGGTTCAAATCTTGACTCTCCCATGCATCCACAGTGTGAGCTGAGCTAATTCCTTACATGCCAGATACCATTGCATAATGGGAATATCATGGGTGATTTGGGGCATAGCTGTAAATTATATTTTAGAATGCATGGGAATATCACAGAAAGTGACTTTTACAGGGTGATTAGTTAGATCTGTTACTTTCTCACTGGTGTATTTCTCAAGTTCTGATTTTTTTCTGCCTTTCATCATACCACCAAAGTATATGTCTTCTCAGCTTCTCTTTTTCTAAAGTAACTGAAACAACCACCTGCTGTACTTGGAAGGATTAGAGTGGGGATCTTGGTGTACTGGATAAACATCTGGAAACATCTTCATGTTAAAAAATCTGTGCTAAACTTTATCCATATACATATCCCTTTGACCATTTAAAACACAATAAGTTAATTGTTCAAAAGCAAAATTATTTGCTCACCGACAAAACTTTCAGAGGCTTACCAACATATAAGAAACATAAAAATTCTTATTTTGACTGGGATTTGCTTTACTGGATTATATAAATCCATGTAATAATGAATTTCTCTTAATATACTGGGATGGTCAAAGATGGACTATTGTTTCATCATTGTTTTCACAAACTCAATGTGGGGTCTTCCTGCCAGTGGCAGCTCCAAGGAAGGGAATAGAGGCAAGCACAGCTCTATTCTGAGCCTAGCCATCAAAGCCTGGGTGAGTCACCCCATGTGACATCTACTGGGGTTTCACAAGCAAAAGGCTAATTTTTGTTCTTTCCTATAAACTAGATCTAACAGATTATCAGTGATTCAAGAACTTTTTTAAATCCAGTCATAATGTTTTTGTTTATGTTTCTGGGTTTTGTTTTGTTTTTTGGAAGTTCCAGGAATTGAACCCAGGATGTTGTACCTGAACTGACACCTGTCCCAATAATTTTTTTTATATATACTTAAAAATATTTTTTTAAAGATACCTAGATTACATAAGTGTTACATAAAAAATATAGGGGATCCCCATATGTCCCACTCCCTACTCCTCCCACAATTTCCTATATTAACATCCTTCATTAGTGTGGTACATTTGTTACAATTGATGAACCCATATTGGCACATTGCCACTAAGTGTGGATTATAGTTTACATTATAGTTTAAACTCTCACTCACACAATTTTGTAAGTTATGACAAGATATATAGTGGCCTGTATCTGTCATTGCAACATCATTCAGGACAATTCCAATGTCCCCAAAATGCCCCGATATTACACCAATTTTTCCCTCTCACTCTCCTCAGAACCTCTGGTGGCCACTGCCTCCATATCAGTAATAAAAGTTCTTTTATTCCTAGAATAACAATAAGTCCATAGTAGAATAACAGTATGTGTACTCTAGTCCATTGTTCATTTCCCAATCCTGAGGATTCTGGGATGATGATGCCCACTCCACCTCTCATGGAGAGGGGGCTTAGATCCCATGGGGCAGATGGATGAGACTTTCTTGCTTGCAGTTGTACACTCTCTCTGTTCCTTGAGATGGTCGTTGTCCATCATCATTTATTTGTTAGTTGTCCTGGGTGAGTCCAATGACCAATAATGTTTTAATTGCATTTCATAATTAAAGATAAAGACTGAATAAACAAGTTATTGTGAGAAGTAAAATGTCCATCCTCTCTGAGATTAGAAGACTGTCTTGCAGAGTTTGAGAACACCTCTTTAAAATCCTAATTAACATTAGGGTGTAATGTTGGTGTCTGGGACATGGGCCAGTCTGGAAAAGGTGAGCCATGGTGAGAAAGGAGAAGAGGTGAGAGGCTGCATAGACAACCGACCTTCCTTCCTGTTTGGAAGCAAAATTGGGAAAATTTATATCCATGCTTATTTATCTAGAATTTTATTCTAAACTTCCTTTCATTTTCATTTATTCAATAATACATTGCCTTCCATCAATTCTCTTTATTGTCCATAAGTTATTTTGTGCCTTCTCTTTCCCTTTAATACCAATTGAGACCACTCATTCCAGGTCATCCCTTTATAATTAATAGCTATACTATTAGAATAATATTTTGACCCTATTCTCTGCCTCAAAAATAACTTTATTTCCAAAGAGCAGTTAATTTCTAAGAAATGCAACCTCCATTGTGCCTTCCACCTTTAGATACTAAAGCATTCTATGCTCTTGATCTGGATGACTGAAAACTAAACCTCTAAGGCCATTGCTCATGCCCTTCAACTCTCCCATCCCTCTTGCCCAGAGCACTTTTCTGAGCCTTTCCTAGAATGCTCTACCTCTAAACCTTTCAGGCTGCTGGGGTTTTTCTATTTTTTTCCCACTGTGTTTCTAGGCTTGAATGACCTTCTCTTCCATTTTCCCCAACAAAACTAGTGCCCATTATCCTTTTGCCACATTTTTACCTCAAATCTACCTTAATTTCCTTAGTACTCCTGAAGAACATTTTCCCTGCCCTAATTTGGCCTCATAAACATTAACTCATATGCTAATTATGATATTAAATAAACAATATTTTATAGTAGGAGAGCAACATTATTTTCTTTTTATCATTAATATGCAAATGCAGGATTTTAAAGAAAATTTAGAATCTGACTTCTAATTGCTAAGAACTTATTTGATGCTGAAATCTCCAAAAGAGAGTTTGGAGATAGAACAGAAGAAAAACAAAAATAATTTTGGGGGACCCTTACTTTAAGAGATAAAATGTAAAAACCCTCCAGTAAATCAGACAAAGACATTTTATGAATAATTTAAATACAAAACAGGATATTCTAAGGCAGTGGTTTTTAAAATTCTAGCAGGCAGAAGAATCACACAGAGAAATCATCAAAACACATCTCAATAAAGTTTACCCTATGTTTTTTTTTTTTAATTTAGCTATGAGTTAGTATACAAGAATTTGTTTTTCTAACAAGTTCCCAGATGTTACCGATGCTTCTAAGCCTTGTAACTCATTATGAGATTCACTGGCCTAGGGATTTTTGGGCCTAAGAGAAGATCCTAGTAAAGAAAAAGCAGTCATTTGTTGTAAATTCCAAGGAGAATTCACAGACAAGTCTCACGTTGACCTTAGAAAATAAAATGTCATTTACAAATTATATTTTGTTTTTTGTTTGTCTGATGTTTGGCAGGCTTCATGACAAAAAGTATCAGAGAGTTTATGGAGGGATTAGAATTGGAAGGTAGAAGGCATCAAACACCCTTTCAGACAATATGAATTATATGGTTGCAGAAATTGGAATGATAAACAGAAAACTAGATTATATGAAAATGTTTTTTTGGGATAAGCATAGGTAAGATATTTTCCCAAATAGAATAGACACTGAAAGCTGAATACAGCTTATTTTCTAAATCTGTGCTTCCTCTCACTGTATTGCATTGTATTTTTGTTATTTTATGGTTATATACAATGATTTCTTGTAGAATACTAGCTTTCAGTATTTTTCCCATAGAGCCTACATAGTTATAATCAACACAAACATTTTTACTGAGGTGATTTTTGATTATATAAATGTTGTTATTCAAAGTATAGGAAAGAGAGGGAAAAATTAGAAAGAAAACTCTCAGATGCAGAAACAGTACTAAGAATAAGAAAAAAAAAGTTTAGCTTTAAAATTAATAATATGCTTCAGGGAAACTCATACATTCATTGAGTGATAAAATAATAGATTAGGACAATGAAATACTGTCAAATTACATTCCTAATGGGATACTGTATAGACTATCACACTTAAGAATATGTAAACTAAATGAGTTTTATTAAACAACTTCAACATCTGTTACAAATGTACAATACTGCAATACTCACCAATTTGAGACAACTCATATTGGATATTTGATGTAGTTCAAGCCTAAGGTAATATAAGCTCTGCATAATCTTTACAGTTCAGTTAGTTATATGATGAAATGTAGGAAGAAGCCACTCTTCCTTTGAGATAAGAGGGAAGAAATAGAGAAGACATTGAGAAGAGAACAATTTGGTGGAGAAATACAAGAAACACTTACTATTCTCAGCCATGTAAATGATGGGGCAACCCACTGAGGGGCAACAGGGAAGGTGATGAAGGCTATGGGCAGCTGGAAGAACACCAGGAGGAAAAGGAAATCTGGCCAAGCAGCTAAGTTTATGGAGAATTTGTTACTCCAGGTAACTAAGTAGAATATTTGGCTAAATAGCTGTGATTTGCTGCACCAGCCCCCTAAGGGTCACAGCAGCAATACTGGAAAACCCACTGAGAAAGCAAAAAATTTTAATGCATTAGAAACGGATCCAAATATTTTGCTGCATGATTCAAATAATTAAGATCTACATTGATGTGACTACTAAAATTATAATCATTTTTTTAATAAAAAAAAAACAACAGAACAAAAAGAGAAAGAAAATAATGTAGATTTCTGTTGCCTATGCCTGTAATAAATTACCTAAATGCTTTTCACAAAGTTTGACTCTAAATATGATGATTACTTTACATCAGTTATTAAATGAAAACTCTCAAAAGGATAAAATTACAGCTCTCATACAATATAAAATCCATGCAAACAATTTTACTTAACTCATTAATTAATGATGGAACCTGCAAGATATTAGAACTCATTCAGAAGAGAAAGCAAATTATCATACATATAAAGGAAGCTAAAGAATGACAAAATGAATTTTCAAATAGATGCAAAATGTATCATGTTGAAAACAATAATCATTTGCATTACATCAAACACAATTTTCATTTCCTTGGAAAATAATTATTTGCCTTAATAACCATTTTCTATAACTTCCAGAATTGTAAAATATCTCAAAAACAATAAAAAGAAAAGTTAACCCAGTGCACTATACAAGACTTGGAAACTGGAACTTTTTCAAATTTTTCCATTTACGGGCATAAGGAAGAAAGATGTAATAAGTAGAATAAATGTTGTTTGATGGTACCTTGTTGTCTAACAAATATGTTAGTCATTATCTACATTATTTAATTGAATCAGAATAATTGTTCAATGAGAAAGTTCGCAATGTGAATTGAGTAAAGTGATACTTAAATGATTTACCCAGATCACAAAACTAGTGAATGGATAGGTTGAAATTCGTTCTTAGGCTAACTGCTCCAAACTCAATGCCCCTTCTCACTACATATTGCAAAATTTAAATAAGTAAGGAATGAGCTTTGAGCCTTAATCTAAATAGAATTTCACGGTTGAAGATTTGGCATTGATATCCCTTTACAGTCTCCTATGTAATGTGGAAAATTGGGGTTATATTACATCAGTGAAAGCATTGTGTGATTAGTCTCATGTAGTCTCAAATTTTCTGATAGATATATAGGTGACTTGAAGAAAGGGGATTTGCACAAAAAATTAGAAAAACGTAAATTATCTCTGCAGTCTCAAGTTGCTCACTTTATTTTTTAGAGTAATTGATTAACTATCCAGAGAAATGAACAATTTCACCTCTGAGACCACATTCTTCCTCATGGCTTTTTCTGATGTTCAGGAGATTCAGATTTTACATGCTGTAGTGTTTTTGATAATTTACCTGGCAGCCCTACTAGGTAATCTTCTCATCATCACTCTCACCACCAGAGATCACCGGCTACACAGTCCCATGTACTACTTCCTAAAGAACTTGTAGTTTCTGGATCTCTGCCTCATTTCCATCACTGTCCCCAAATCCATCACTAACTCTCTGACTAACTGCAACATTATCTCATTCCTGGGGTGTGTTTCACAGGTATTTTTCTTGTTTGTCTTTGCCTTTACAGAAGTAGCTCTACTCACAGTGATATCCTATGACCACTATGTTGCCCACTCCAATATGAAATCATCATGAACCACGGGACCTGCGTGCAGATGGCTGCTTCTTCATGGTTCAGTGGAGGTCTCAATGCAATTCTGCCCACAGCTTCCACCTTCTTAGTACCCATGTGTGGGTCTCTTTTTGTTCATCAGTTTTTCTGTGATGTCCCTCAACTCCTTAACCTTGCCTGTTTTTATAACATTGGAGAATTAGTAGTCATTGGTTTCAACTTAGTATTAGGTTTTGCTTGTTTTATGTTCATTGATATTTCTTCTATTAACCTCTTCTCCACTGTGCTGAAGATGCCATCCAGAGAAGGCAGGTTCAAAGTTTTTTCCACATGCCTGCCTTAACTCATTGTTGTGACTCTCTGTCTTCTGCATTCTTTGCCTATATACATCCCCTTCCGAAATCTCCATCAGCCTTTGACTTACTGGTGTCAGTGTTCTCTACAGTGGTGCCACCCACCATGGATCACCTCATCTACAGTCTAAGAAATAAAGATATGAAGGCTGCACTTAAGAAACTGCTAATGAGCAGACAAATTAGAAAAGTCAAAAGTCCATATGTCTGAAGAATCTGGTTATAGAGTCTTGCAATAATATTGGATATTAAAGTAGAATTATCATGTAAACTTTGGATGTGCTCATTATACAGGCGTCAAGAAGCATTCTCTATGCCCGAATCAAGTGGATCGGCCAAAAGAATAGGGGTTTACTTATAATTAGGCAGATATATGCTGGAGTTCTGTATATCATCATAATTGGGAATTCACCTGTTGAAGATACTTAACTGGACAGAATAATGGGTTATTTGGGATAGATAACCCTGGATTCTTTCAAGCAAACTAAATGTATGGTTACTCTAAGCAAATGAGAATCTGAAATTCTTTGCCCTGGGCATATATGGATAATCAATTCTCAAATTAAAGGATCCATAATGTAGGGCAAGCTGTTGTCCATCTGTCTTACTTTTTCCTTACCAAACCTACTCTATGTAGTTTCTATGTACTCTATGTAGGCCATTTTCTGGTATCGGTTTTGTCTTTACAGTACAGTGAGAAGAGGTAGGAACATTTCAAATTAAATCTATTATATTTTGGTTCAAGGAATAGTAATAATATGAGAACAAGCTTCAGGTAGCAAAGAGTAAAAGCACCAACCTCAGAGGGATGCTTGGGATGACTGTAGGTATTGGCAGGCAATATATCATGATAATATTTGGAAAATGTAATTTAAAAGCTTTATTCTAAGGGAAGATAAGTTATTATCAGAACAGGTTGGAGGATAAGGTGAAGTCCCAGATTCTGTTCCTTGTGTCTCCTAGAGAGAAAGAAAGGATGGAAAGGAGCAGACAAAGAGAGTACACAGCAAATGGACACATAGAGCAGACAGCAAGTGCAAACAATGACTGAGGGGGATAAATAAATAAATGATAAATCTTTAAAAAAAGAGTATACACTGTATTATTCTATTTATTTGAAATTTGAGAAGAGTATAACTAATCTATATTGAAGAAAGCAGACCATTGCATGGCTAGGGCCAGGGATATGGGAAGGTGACTGTAAGTGGTCATCAGGAATTTGGAGATGATGGAGATGATCTATTATCTTGATAGTTATAGTGATTACAAGTAGGTTTACATTTGTAAAAACTCAAATTATGTACCTAAAGTTATATCTTAATAATATTGATTAAAATAGATTAGTTATTTATGCACATTTTGTGTGTATGTTATGTTTTAAAAATTAAGAAAACACTATTCAAAAAAAAACAAGGGATAAAATGATTGAAGTAAGTTCTATCTTTACAGTAATAACATTGAATGTTAATGGATTAAACTCGATAATCAATGACACAGATTGGCAGAATGGATTAAATGTATGATCCATCCATATGTTATCTACAAGAGAATCACCTTAGACCCAAGGGTACAAATAAGTGGAAAGAGAAAAGCTGGAAAAAGATATTCCATTCAAACAGTAAGCAGAAAAGATCTGGGATAGTTATAATAATAATGGATAAAATAGGCATTACATGAAAAACTCCTATAAGAGCAAAGAATAACATCAGATGTTAATAAAAAGGGCAATGCACCAAGTAGTAATAACAGTCATAAATAAAAATGCACCTAACCAGGATACCGTAAAATACATGAGGCAAAAACTGGCAATAGCAAAGTGTGATATAGAATCTCTGAAATAATAATTGGATACTTCAATACAACACTCTCATAAATAGATAGACCATTTGGAAATAGGACCAATAAGGAAAAAGAGAACATGATGGATTTGATGAATGAACTGGACCTAACAGACATATGCTGAATATTGCTTGCCAGAACAGCAGGTTATATATTCTTCTCAAGTGCTCATGGATCATTATTCAGGAAAAGCCACATGATGGATCATAAAACAAGACTCAATAAATTTAAAAGGATTAAAATTATACAAAACACTTTCTCTGAGAACTACAACATGCTTAATTGTAGATTTCTCATCAGAAACCATGCAGGCAAGAAGGCAATGGTATGGTATATTAAAGATACAAACATATCATAATGGAATGAAGTTGAAAATCAATAACAGGTGAAGAAATGGAACATTGACACATATATGGAGGTTAACACACTCAGTCAGTGGATCAAAAAACAAATTGCAAAAAATTAGTAAATATCTCCATATTGATGAATATGAGAATGCAATATAAGGAAACTTATGGGATGCAGCAAAAGCAGTGATGAGAGGGAAATTTATACCCCTAAATCCCTACATTAAAAAAGAAGAAAGAGTTAAAATAAAAACCTAAGTACACAACTAGAAGAACTAGAAAAAGAACAAGAACCTAAACACAAAGCAAGCAAAGGAAATAAAGGAAAGATTAGGGCAGAAATTAATGAAATTGAAACTAAAGAAAGACTATATAGAATCAATAGCAACAAAAGTAAAGCATTGTTATTCAACATTGTGCTAGACGTTGTAGCCAGAGCAGTCAGGTAAGAAAAAATAAAATCATACAAATTGGAAAAGAATGACATGTTCCTATATATAGAAAATTCATAAACAAAGAGTCTACAGAAAAGCTAATAGAAAAAATAAATAACATAAGCAAAGAGCCAAGATACAAGGTCAAAAAATAAAAGTCAATAGTTTTTCTATACATGGGTAATGAGCAATCTGAGGAGGAAATAAAGAAAAACATCCATTTACAATAGAAATCCAAAGAATCAAATATCTAGGAACATATGTAACCAAGGATGGAAAGGACCTGTACACAGAAAACTACAAAATATTGCTTAAAGGGGAAAAAAAGAATACCTAAATAAATAAAATTAAAGGTCATTCAGTTTTCATGGATTGGAAAACTAAAATATCATTAAAATGGCAATTCTACCCAAATTGATTTACAGATTCAACACTATTCCAATGAAAATTTGAAAAGCCTACTATTCATAAATGGAAAATCCAATTATAAATTTATTTGGTAGGATAATGGGCTCTGAATAATCAAAACCATCTTGAAAAAGAAGAATGAAGTTGGACGACTCACACTTCTTGATTTTAAAGAATATTATAAAGCTACAGTTATCAAAAGACCATGGTACTGGCATAAAGATAAATATATTAGCCAATTAAATAGAATTGAATTTTCAGGAGTAGTCTCTCACATCTATGGCAAATTGATATTTGTCAAGGACTTCAAGTCCACTCAATAAGGATGGAAGAGTCTCTTCAACAACTGGTGCTGGAAGAATTGGATATCCATATTCAAAACGATGAAAAGGGACAACTACCTCACACCTTACACAAAATTTAACTCAAAATGGATTCAAGATCTAAACATAATAGCCAGGGCCTATAAAAATACCAGAAGAAAATGTAGGGAAGCATATTCAATTTTTTGTGTTAAATAATGTTTTCTTAGTCTTTAAAACCAAAGCACAAGCAAAAGAAGAAAAAATAGAGAAATGGGACTTCCTCAAAATTAAAAGATTTTGTCAAGGAAATGAAAAGACAGCCAACACAACGTGAGATAATATTTGGAAACTAAATATCTGATAAGTGTGTAATATCCAAAATATATAAAGAAATCCCACCACTCAACAATAAAAGGACAAACAACCCAATTACAAAATGGACAAATGACTGAATAGACATTTTTTTTTTCCAAGGAAGAAATACAAATGACTACAAAGCACATGAAAAAATGCTCAACATCACTACTTATTAGGGAATTGCAAATCAAATCCACAATGAGGTATCATCTCACACCCTCTAATATGACCACTATTTTAAAAAAAGAAGATTTGATGTTGGAGAGCATGTGGAGAAAGAGGAACAGACAATCACTGATGGTGGGAATAAAAAATGGTGTAATTGCTGTAAAATTTAGTGGTTCCTCTAGAAGCTAAGTATAGAATTGCCATATGATTTGGCAATCCCGCTACTAGTTATATACCCTGAAGAACTTAAAGTAGGGATGCAAAAATATATTTGCACACTGATGTTCATAGCAGCATTATTCACAATTGCCAAAAGATGGATGCAAACCAAGTGTTCATTAATGATGAATGGATAAACAACATTGTGCTATATACATATTGTGGAATATTATTCAGCTGTAAGAAGGAATGAAGTCCTTATGCAAATGACAACATAGATGAACCTTGAGGACATTATGCGGAATCAAATAAGTCAGATACAGAAGACAAATATTGTATGATCTCAATTATATGAACTAATTATAATAAGCAAATTCTTAGACTTTCAATCTACAATACTGTTTACCAGAAGACTGAATTAGGGTAGAGAATGCAGAGCTGATGCTTACTTTGTGCAGAATTTCTGTTTGGGTTGATTGTAAATATTTGGAAATGGGCAGAATTGATGGCAGCACATTTTTGTGAGTGTAATATATAATAGCACTGAATTATGTGTGTTGTAGTAGAAAGCAGAATTTTTCAGTCATGTATGTTTTTAGAAGGAAAGTTAGAAGATAAAACATGGTATTGTATAACACAGTGAAACCTGTGGTGGATTACTGTGGTAAATAGTCCAAATATAAAAATGGTTTCTCATGAACTATAAAGAATATGCTTCACTTTTACAAGGTGTTAACAAATAGGGTGCCATCTGGGGAAAAATACACCTAATGAAACTATGGACTATAGTTAGTAATATTTTAATATTCTTTCATCAATTATAACAAAGGCACAAATTATTACATAACAAATAATGTAAATTTACTTTTTTACATAATTTTATGTAAACCTACAACTTCTCTAATTTAAAAAATAATTACAATATTTAAAAATCATTACTTTAAGTGAAAGAATACACAAAGCTATATATGGTATGATTCCATTTGTATAAAATGTAAATATAAATAAATCTATAGGGATAGAATTAGTTTAGTGGTTATGTATGGCTGGGGAAGGACAGAGGGATTGAGAGGTTACAGCTAAGTCATACATTTTATTTTATTTTTGGTGTAAAAAATATTTTCTAAAATTAATTGAGGTTATGAATGTACAACTCTGTAATTATACTGAGAGCCATTGATTGTACACTTGGATGAATTTTATGGTGTATGAATATATTTCAATAAAACTCTCAGTACAACTCCTTATATACAATGTTAGATTGTATATATGGTAACAATAAAAAGAAAAAATAAATGAAAATTCAAGAACCGCATTACACAGTGAACCCTAAGCTATACTATGGACTATAATTAATAGTACAGTTCTAAAACTGTGCTTTCAACAACTATAATAAAAATCCCACACCAATTCAAATTGTTAATAATAGGGTGGTATATGGGAATCTTCTGATTTCTGCATGATTGTTCTACAAATGCACAACTCTAACAATGATATAAAAAGGAAATGTTTTAAAAGTACCAAAGGTTGGGAGGGGATGAAAGACTCATCTGGGAGTGGGAACTACAGTGATCTTTGTCATGAAAGACAAGAAAAGAAGGAAGAAAATTAAATGACAGCGAAGAAAGAGGTTTGGCAGGATTCTAAGAGTCTCAAACAGACATTGAGAAAGATAGCTTTTATCAATCATTGCCAATCAGTTTTATTGATACATAGTAATAGAGCATACAATGCATCCAAGTGTACAATCCATAGTACTTGGTCTAATCACATAGTTGCACATTGATTGCTTCAATCATTATTAGAGAATTTTCATTATATCAATAATAATAACAATAAACAACAAACCCAAAAGCAAAAACTTTTACCTCTCAATCTCTGTGTGCCCCCTGCTGCACATAGCTGCTATTCTATTTCTGTCCATCTATTTTGTAAAAACTGTCTTAGATATGCAATAGCACCCATACTCATATTTTACATGAGGTCCCATGTTACATTTTTTTAGCTTTCCTTCTAGAAATATATATGACCTTAGATGTTCCCTTTCAAACACTAAAATACCTATAATATCACTGTTATTTACAAGCACTATGATATGCTTTCACTATTTCTATTCATTTCTAAATATTCATAAACAACATTTTGACCAGCTCTGCAAAGATTAATCATCAGCTTTCCCTTATCTGCTTTCATTTCATTTTCTTCTGACCCATATTCAAGTTAACTCCATGAGGTTATACAATATATTTAGTTTATGGTAGCACAAACATACAGTATTTGTCCTTTTGTGACTGGCTTGCTTCACTCATCACAATGTCCCCCAGGTTTATCCATGTTTTCATACACTTTACAACATCATTTCTTCTTAGAGCTGCGTGGTATTCCATTATGTGTATATATCACAGTTTTTAAATCCTTTCATCAGTTTATGAACACCTGGGTTGTTTCCATCTTTTTGGAATAGTGAATGTTGTCACTATGAACATTGGTGTGCAGATGTCTTTTGGTGTCACTACTCTCAGGTCTTCTGGATACATACTCAGTAGTGGTATTGCCTGATCATGTGGCAAATCTATATTCAATTTCTTTAGGAACTGCCAAACATTCCTCCACAGAGGCTGTACCATTCTACATCCCAGCATATAAAGACAGTCTTATATAATGCCATACATTGTTTTACCTCTAAACCATCATAACAATTTTCCAAAACATTTTTACAATATAGAAAGCCTTTTCAAGAAGAATACATGAGTTACACAAATATAGAGTATGAAACTGTGACACAGAGATATGTAGCTGACTGCCACATGTAAACAGCGAATATAACAAGACAAAAAACTAGATATTTTACAAGATTTAAACCTAAAAATGTACATCAAATATAAATGACACTCTTTTCAAATTTTGTATTTATGTATTTTGTAATCACAGATAACCTTGGTTGGAAAGTCTAACATCTTTTGAACATTCTGCCTAGAGCAGTGTTAATCTCTCTGTTCTGGAGACTATAGATGAGGGGGTTTATTGAATGGGGGCACCATGGTGTGGAACATGCCTTTGAGCAGATTGCTAAGAGATGCTTCATCTGCAATGGGAACTAAGACAGCAATAAATCCAGAAATTGATTATATAAGTAGAAATGCGAAGTGTGGATTGCAGGTGAACAGGGCTTTATTGTGGGCTTCCATGGAATGCATGCTAAGCACCATTAAACAATAAAAGAGAACATATTAAGCCCATGCATACATTCATAGCTAGGACCACAAACTCAGAAAACCAAACATCTAAAGATGAGATCCTCAAAATTTGTGAATATTCACAGAATTATTGATAGATCACATAGGACCTGTGAAGGAAGCTTGAATACGATGCCTGTGTGGATGGTAGAACTGACCAACGCACTTGCCAAGGAGCCACCCGCTGCCTGTGTGCACATATGTGGGGTGATGGTGAGTCCATAATGCAGAGGGTGGCAAATGGCAACAGAGCCATCATAGGACATCACCACAAGGAAGGCCAAGTCTGTGGTTCCAAAGAGGGTAAAAAGGAATATTTGAGGAGCATATGCTGTGAGATATATTGATTTATTGCCTGACAGAGAATTCACAACCAATTTGGAAACAGTAACTAAAATGTACCAAAGATCTATTAGAGGTAAATTGCCTATAAAAAAAAACATATTGTAGAGTGTAGACATGGGTTGGTCACTATGACAGTAATAGGAGATTCCCAGTCAAGGCATCCAGATAAATCAATAAGAACAGCAACCCTTGCACAATTTGTAGATCCCAGGAGCTTGAGATATCAATGAGGATGAATTGTGTGATGATGATTAGGTTGTTCAAATTTTGTTACATGCTACAGTCTCCCTGGGAGTGAAAGTATAAATTTTAAAGATAATGCAAAAACAAAATAAAGAATGTCCACAATGTCATCAAATAATATGCAAACTTTGAAATCAAGGAAAGCCTTCTAACCTAGAAATCAAGATACAGGAAATCAACAAATGGCAGTCATTAAAAATCAGTCAATGCACATAATTCCATTTTCATCTTGGGCCTGTATACTTCAGCATTCACATGATAAAATAATCTGGGCAAATAAATGTATTTAATATGAGATATCGGTCCAGGAACCTTTCAATCATTCAGCCACATTTCCAATATTTATTTAAATACATTTTAATACTCTGGCTTAACATATTCAGTTATTTCCTCATTTCCTATAATCAAAGGATAAAGAGGACATGCTCTCTAAGAAAGCTTCTATATCTGCCAATGGTTGGAATACTTCACAGTGAATAATGATTCTCCTCATGTACCAGGGAACTTGGATGACTTCTGATATCTCCCCATTTATTACAAAAAGACCTAGATATTTTTTCTGTAATAAAGTTAATGAATAGTTCTGAGGATATTTAGAGAATTTTGTTATTCTGAATGAGACCACTTATAATTCCTCACCTTTCTTTAATTTTACTTCCTTAATAAGAAATGCAGATGTGTCCTTTCTGTCCTCCCTTTGCAATTTCAATAAAAATTATATTTGATTAAGAATCTAATCATCCCTTTTTCTTCATGGCAGTGTGAACCAGGGTTCCCTTGCTTTCACTCTAGTTAACATTCTTTCCTGCACACAGTATCAAAGAAAATCATTCCACCTGCCATTACTTCCCCACAAAATATCCTCTCACCACCAGGCATGGATTCCAATATTTAATGAAAGGTTAACATACTGATCAGTTTTCCCACATATATGCTTTTCTAGGTTGCAGTAATCTCATTCATAAACAATTGTGCTAACTTTAACTTATTTAATTGTGCATTCCTGAAGCAATTCAGAGCTTAAAGATATCTCATTTCATATTATTTTAATGATAAATCTACTTATGTTAAAGTGGATCTTTAGTACTATTTAATTTTCATTTCTGGGAAATCTAGAATTAGAGAATGTAAGTATAAAAGTATAGAATTTTCATTTTATTAATATTTTATTTATATATAATCTCTGTCTTTACAAAAATATTTTAGAATTTTAACAATGATTTTAATAAATAATAATAATGCTGATTTGCTAGTTGTTTATACCTGTAATCATTTGGCAATTTGATATAATTATGAATTCCAAAATCTATATTAGATTATGCTTGTAAACAGATCTGTTAATCTGGCCATGATTAGCTTATGGTTAGGGTGTTGACTGGGCCACATTAGTAGGGTATTCAGCCACACCCTTTGGTGGGTGGGGGAATTGAATATAAAAGGCAAGGCAAAGGACAGAGGGAGCAGTTTCTGAGTTGCGGTTTTTGATGTTGGAGTTTTGATGTTGGAGAGAAGGCCCTAGGAGAAGAGAATCGAGCCATTCACCTGATAGTATACAGCTGACCTTGTGGAGGAAACAGAGGAGCTAAGTCTGGAGGGAAATGCAGCCCCAGGAAGAGAGGAACCCAAGAAGCCTGAACCCTGCCAAACATCGGCAGCTGTCTTGCTCCAACACATGGCAATGGACTTTTGTGAGAGAAGAAACTTTTGCTTTATGGCCTGGTAATTCTGGACTTCCACCCCAAATAAGTACCCTTTATAGAGACCAAACCATTTCGGTATTTCACATTAGCACCCCTTTGGCTGACTAATACAATACCCAAGATGAATTTCTCTTGTATTGCAAAATATTTTGTCCAAATTGATTTCTATAATAGCCTTCCTATTATGTGTTTTCTTGTAATATCCTCCTTTTTTCATTATATTAGGCACATAATTTTATTGCTACCAAAACTAAACTCAGTGATAAAATTCACCAATGGTGCATATTACTGAATTGACCCACAATTAAAACTGTTGTTTGTTTTTGAATATTTGCTTAATCAGATTTATACATTAATACTTGATGATTAAAGTATCCTTCCTAACTTCCATCTCTTCATATTTCATCTATCTCTTCAGCCTATAGAAATTCTCAAGTTTCACTGTGATAAATTTACCACACATTTTCTTCAAAATGTATCATGTTGTTTAAATGAATATATTTGGCCACAAGAGAAAATTTAGCATTTCCCCCCTATTTTTTTATAACCTCTTGGATATTTAATGGTGATAATCCCTTTACTTATTTCTTATTTTGTGTATTTGCACCTTCTCTCTATTTTTCTTTGTTAGTCTCGCTAAGGGTTTGCTAATTTTATTCATTTTCATGAAGAACCATCTTTTGGTTTTATTTTTTCTCATGCTTTCTTATTTTTTATTTCATTTACTTCTCCTCTAATCTTTGTTATTTCTTTCTTTCTACTTCCTTAGGGTTAGTTTGTTGTTCTTTTTCTAGTTCCTCCAGGTATGGAGTTAGGTCTTTGATTTTAACTCTTTCTTCTTTTTTGATATGCATTTATGGTTATAATTTTCCCTTTCAGTACAGCTTTTGCTATATCCCATAGGTTTTGCTATGTGTGCTGTAATTTTTATTCGTTTCAAGGTAGTTACTGGTTTCTTTTGAGAGTTCTGCCTTGACCCACTGTTATCTAAGTGTGTGTTGTTTAAATTTTATATCTTTGTGCCTTATCTGGTTCTCTGGCCCTTATTGATTTCCAGCTCTATTCCATTCTGATGAAAGAAATTTTGTATAATTTCAATATTTCTGAATTCATTGAGCATTTTTCTATGACCTAGCATGTGGTATATCTTGGAGAATGATCCATGTTCACTAGAGAAGAATGTATATCCCATTGTATTTGGGTGTATTGTTCTGTATGTGTCTATTAGGCCCAGATCTTCTAATGTATTATTCAAAGTCTTTGCTTCTTTATTGATTCTCTGTCAAGATGTTCTGTCTAATGGTGATAATGGTGTATTAAAGTTCCCCGATTTAATTGCAGAGGCATCTATTTCTCCATTTCTTCTCTCTCTACTTTAGGATTTTATTTAGTTGCCGTTTGTGTCTGTGTGTGTGTTAACTTTTCTCTTTGTCACTTTTTTCCTTTTATTGTATTTCCTTACTCTTGCCTATGTTCCCTTGAAGGAAAAAGATAAGGGCCAGAGAAAGTGGAAGATGTAAGAAAAGAAGAAGATTAGTAATAATTATAATAAAAGTTAGAAGAGGAACCACATAAACCTTGGAAAATGGATATTTAACTCATGTAAGCAGTGTAGAGTAATAGGAATGAAAAAGTGGAGTACCAACAATGAAATGGGAAACCTAATAGAGAAAAATATACAGAATGAAATAAAGGCTGGAATGATGAGGAGAGAGGGAAAGAGAAAAGAAAGACAAAAAAAAGTTAGTAAAAGAAAACAGGAGAGATGAGATAGAAATAAAAACCAGAAAAATTGAAGACTAAACAAAAAGAGGTGGAATGTAAGAAAAACAACAGAAAGGAGACGATAGAAAGATGAAGGAAGGAAAAGAGAAAGTGCTGGTAACCAAAATCGGTATACATAGAAAAGGGGAAATCAAGGAAGAGGAAACACAGCAAACAAGAAACAAGCCAGCAGCACCTAATTTTAAAAAAAGGAAAGAAAAAAAAGGGTGGTGGAGAAAGAGTAAAGAAAAACAAAACAAAACAAACAAAAAAAACAAACACACAAACAAGGAGTCAAAGACACACTAAGGAAAAACAGTCTTCCATCTTAGGCACTTAGGAGCTTCTCAGGCTGCCAGTGTCCATCAATCACTTACTTTGCAGCCTGCCCTCTGCATGTTTTGAAGTGGGTTTTAGTGAGTAAACTAAGTTAATTTTTTTTAAAGTAACATTTTTTTAAGAAAAATAAGAGAACCGAAAAAAATTAACACAAAAGTAATGTGTATGTTCCCCCTTTCCTAAAGTATCAGCTCGATGTTTGATTTCCTGGTGGATCACTGCTCTAAGAAGAGCCAGGAATTGAACTAGGGAGCTCATACATTCAAGACAGAAACTCATCCACTGAGCTAAACTTTCTCTTTGGGTCTGTCAGCTCTTGAGAAAGCTGCACAGTCACTTTCCCTCGACAGGTTTGACTCTGCAGTTGGGTAGATTCCTGCTGATTAGAAGTCTGTCTGTCTCTGCCCACTTTCTATTCTTGTTTACTCTCCCAGGCAGCAGGAAGCAGAAGCCTGTGTGAGCAAATCTCTCCTCACCTCTCCTGGTCAGGTTGAGTTCCCTTCTGAAATTCAAATGGGACCCTGGTATTCAAAGTCATATGAGTGAAATGATTCAACCCTCTCCCAGACCACCCCTTCTTCTCAGGGGACCCTAAAAAGGCTCTTGGAACTTAAGTGCTTCCTATTGCCCACCTCCTTTAAGGGAGTTGAAATTTTGATAGTTTTCAGCACAGAACTAGAAAATTTGCTGACTCCACCCCCTCTCAGGACAAGTTTCTCTAACCCAGGGCAGTTAGGTAAATCAGACTTCCTCAACATATTCACCTCCCCCCTCTTCCCGGTGCTACTTCCAGTCTGCTGGTATGTTCCTTAAAGTTCAAAGTGGGTCCAGGCAACCAAACCCACAGAAAAGAAACCCCTCGACACCCATCACCAGAACCTTCCTACTCTCAGAGAATGCTCCCCCCACCGCACTGGGTGGCCAGCAGAAGTTGGGGCTCCCAGTGGCTTTTTGATTGAGGGTCAGGCTTAGCCATCTGTAGTTTCCAGGCATGGGGCAAGAAACTCACTATTTTACCTTGAAGAATTTATTTCTTTGTCCAGCTCCCTTCAGATTGATGCCTTCAGATTGAAGGTTCCTGCTCTGTGAGATCCCAAAACAGCTCACTTGTACAGGACCTTACCCCCACTCAGCCTTTTTTGTGAGAGAGATGGTGAGTGCCCACTTAAACTGATGCCATCTTGCCACTTCTCTCTTGGATATTTAGAAAGTATTTACTTCACAATTTTAAAATATGGACAATAACATACAGAGTATGGTTGCTAATTCCTTACCTATTGTTTAAAAGTGATAAACAGCATCACATTAAAATGATAAGCATAGAGCAATGCTGCATTGTAAACATCAAGTAAATAAATATCAGAAATTGATCATTGTAAAAAGTATATTGGAAATCTTTAATTTATTGGATATTTAAATGACTTTTTATTTACATTGATAGATTCCCAAGAAATTCTATCATAACTTTCATTTGCCTGTAAATTTCTTAGCTCTCATTTAGGAGCTACCTCTAGAAATATCTCATTCTTTTTTCTTCCACCACTTCAGTTTCAGGGAATTTTGGTATCAATATATTTCTAGTATTCTCAAACTGTGTATTCACAGACAGATCTTCAGGTACCATTTTAAAACATGAATGATACTTAAATCAGAAAAAATCCAGCCTACTTTATGAGCTAAAATATGTCTAATGAGGATGTTATAATTAAGTGTGCAAATGATCTTGAGGCATATTAACATGGTTTCAGGGAATTATTTATTGGTAATATCAAAGAAATAAATCAAATGTAATATATAAATATAACTGAAAGGTGAGATAAGTGATCTTCCCTACCATGAATATATCTTTTGAAACATTTAAATGATTGGCAAAATTTGTGATCCTGACACTTCCTTCACCAATAAAATGCATGGAGTCTCATCTCAGTTAGATACACTTTTAATAACCAGTTTACATCTGAATTCTTTATAAATATATTTTTTCTAATGGACACATATGGGTCTTACCTCTCATGAGCCCTGGTTAACTGTCAAGGTCAACCTCAAGAGGCCAGCTTTCCTGCAACATCTGCTTGGTAAGGATCCTTCCTTAAAGACTTGAGATTAATTACATTTTTAGTGGTGTTTCTTTGAAAAAATATTTTTTTGTTAAACTTAAAAGAGATATTAATGTTTTCCAATTCACAGGAGATTCAATACATTCTTCATTTTGTATCAGATTGTAAATGTAACTTATTTACACATAGGAAAACCATTAAACTGTGTTGCCCCTACAAAATACATTATCTGAAGATTTTGTACTGAAATTATGGCATTGAGGAAATTCATATGCAGTTTAAATTTAACATAAAAAAAAAAAAGAAAAACCAATAATTGACCAGCAGCTACTGAACTAAAAATGAATGAATAAGTAAAGGTAACATTGAAGAATAAATTTGAATTTTAAAATTTTAAATTAAAAAAAAGAGATTTTAGCACAGAGTTAGATTTATTCACTGAAACTGGATTGAACAGACCTTTGCACATAGGGTGTGAGCAAAAAAAACAGAGCAGCTGAGCCCAGAAAGAATCGAACCCTGTGGAGAGAGACAAATCCTGAAGGAACTGGGACCATGGAGCCTTAAGAGGAAGGGGGAGGTTGAACCCTCACAGAGACCAGCTGCCATCTTTCTCCAACACATGGCAAACACATGGTGAGCGAAGTAAATTATGTTTTATGGTCTTGTGACTGAAAGCTTCTACCCAAAATAAATACCCTTTATAAAAGCCAACAGATTTCTGGTATTTTGCATCAGCACCCCTTTGACTGACTAATACAGGAATCTTTACAAAAAAAAATGTTTACTAAAGGAAAGGAGTATGTGAATAGCACTTTCAGATAACCAAAGTTATTCCTTTGGGATTGTAAACCAAAATTCAACAAAAGGTGGTTTCTTAAAGCCTTTCAACTTGTAATCTGAAACCATAAAATGAACTTTTCATATTCTGTTGCATTTAATGCATTGGTATATATATAGGCATTTGAGTGGGTCCTTTCAACATGCATGGTTTTATACAGAAAGTTTCATCTGGAAAATATTGGTTCACAGAGCATTGCACATAATCCAAATATGATATAATTCATTATTTAATACCAAAATAATTCAAATTTATTAATATCACCAACAATCCTATCAGAAAAGTCTTTAAGCTTTGGGAAACTTTCATTCTCATGTGGAGGTCACTAGTTGCCTAAATACTAATTCAGGTGAAGCTCAATTTTTACATTAGTAAATAATATTTTAGGATTATTTTTTCATTTTTTTCTTCATTAAAGAGATGTATTTAAAGAACAATCATGAATAAAATAAAAGATCTCCATGTACCACCCTAATATTAATGCCTTGTTCTGGAATAGAACATTTATTACAATTGATGATAGCACATTTTTATAATTGTAGTATTAACTACAGCCCATGGTTTAATTAGGGATTCACTGTGCAGTGTAGTTCCATGGATTTTTAATTTTTTTAATTCTGTTACCATACATACAGTCTAACATTTCCTCTTTTAATCAAATTCAGGTATACATTTCAGTGTTGATAATTACTTTCACGATGTTGTGCTACTGCCACCACGATCCATTACCAAAACATTGCTCATCATTCTGAATAAGTGCCTTGTATATTTTAAGCCTTAATGTTACCTTCCCTATCCCCACTGCATCACCTAATAACCTATATGCTATATTCTGTCTCTATGAGTTTGCTTATTCTAATTGTTCAAATCAATGAGATTATACAACATTTGTCCCTTTGAATTTGGCTTATTTCATTCAACATGATGTCTTCCACAATCACCCCTGTTGTCACATGTATCAGGAGTTCATTGCTTCTTACAGGTGAATTAATAGTCCATTGTATGTATATTTATATTTAGGTTTTTGATCCATTTTGACTTGATATTCTTATAAAGTCTTATCCCAGGTAAGGATATTTCTTTTTTTCTGTAAATGGAGATGTTGTTTTCCTGGCACCATTTGTTGAAAGCATATTTCTATAGTTGAGTAGTCTTTGCCCCCTTGTCTAAAATCAGTTGCCATAAAAGTGAGGTTGGATTTCTAAGGCCTCAATTCAATTCCATTAGTCTATATGTCTGCCCTTGTGCCAGTACCGTACTGTTTTTATTATGTGGGCTTTATAATAATTTTATTTTATTATTATTATTTAATTAGAAAAATTGTGTACTTACAGAACAACTATGCATAACATACAGGACTCCCATTCATCACCACACCACCAGCACCTTGCTTGTGCAACTTTTGTTACAAATGATGAAAGAACATCAACAAAATATTACTACTACTTATAGTTTATAGCTTGTATTTGATGTATTTTTCCACAAACTACCTTACAATTTAAACCATGTCTTTTACATTTGTTATAGTTCATGAAAGAACGTTCTCTTTTTTGTACTGTTAATCACAGTTCATCATCAACCATCAGTTTCTCTGTGTTATGCTATATGGGCATAAATTTCCATATAGGTACTGAAAGAAAAAGTTAGTTTAGTTGAATATTACATTTCTAGGATTATTTTTTAAAGTATTTATTTTGTATATATTAAATATGGCAGAAAAGTTTACAGATATATTCATTCTCAAATATATTTACTTAATAGGATAGGAAAATAAGTAAAAACTTAATTATATTTGCCTATATGACAAATAATGGGAGCCAAATGATTAGAAAATTCTAATATCTCGTATATCATAAACAAAGCTCCTTAAAAAGAATCAGTCTTCATTATTTGGAGTGACTGAAGGTAGCTTATGTGATAAAATCTCTCTGGGTATAGGTATATGTATATATATTATACATTTCTCTTTAAATTTTCCTTTTTTCTCTTACCTGTTTTATAGGGATCTAAATCATGACTACTTCACTTTAAAATATAATAACATATATTAATGAATGTTATAATATAGGGAAAAACTTATCAAACATTATAATACATTATTGTAAGGATATATTGAGGCTATTATCTATCTATTCACTCACTCCTTACTTAAATTTTATAGTATTTTTCATTCCAATCACAAAGTCTGATAAAAGATGGTTGCTTTGAAGATTTTTTCCTCCTCATAATTGAAACTTATTAATTTTTATTTATTTATTTATTTATTTA
>JAQZBX010015177.1:0-37808 GCA_029593785.1 Cabassous unicinctus
CATTTTACAAATAAAGCAAATTTAAAAAAAAAAAAAGAATTCAGTATTCACTCTTTTTTAAAAACAGGAAATTTGTTTAAAAAGAATATTCATGTTCATTGCAAAATTTTCTATCCCTATATTCTCATTCCTATAAGGAATCAGTCTATTAAAATTTGAACATAAATTTTGGACTAAAATTAAAGAAAGAAAAACTCATTATAGATGGAAGCATTATCAGACGTCTGTAGTGATTCAACCTGCCTAAGTTGATGAAAAAAATAATTCAGGAACGTTAAGCCAAATGTTTCTAGATTTTCAAAGCATGATTGAACTTAAATATAACTAGCACAAATGACAAATACCAGAAGTAAACCTTTAGGGGACACCGATTTAGAAATAAAATATCAAATAGCAAGTCAAAGCATGAAAATGGAGGCAAATTTTTGATAAATTCATTCAATCTCAAAACACAAAGCATTTGAGAAATGTTTACAATAAAGCAAAAGAGAATTATAAATACGCTAGACAGAACTCATGCCTTAAGTAAAAATACATTACTAAGATATCAAAATAGCCCCCTCAATTAACTGAAAATTGATTTCTCAAAAACACTGTTAGAGCTTTATTCATATTATACTATAATAAATCTTTATGAAAATATCAACTCAAAAATGTGCTGAATACTTTGTTATGAATCCATATAACATTTCATCTTATACTTCTGAAACTAAAAGAAAACCAGTTCTAACATCCAAATCCCATCCATTTTACATACCAATAACTGTTTTTGGTCTTTCTTGGCATCCTTGTAAGAGGAGGGTCCAGACATCCAAGATGGTAATGGAGTTTACAAGTATCACACAATAAAAGAAGATGCTGATCATGGTTCTTCTTACAAATTCCACAACTTTGAATAGAGGTAGCAAAAAAAGGATTAGAATAATAATTATCATAGTGAGACATAGTTTATTCATAGCACATTTTTTAAATATCACAATTGCACCAATCACTAAATCTTCCATTAAAACATTTAACTTAAACTGTATTTCTTCTGTTGAAATAAAAAGATTTTCATGTCTCTTTATAATATCAGTAACTGATTGCTACTTCTATATAATTTTGAGAATGTTGTAAAACAGCCTGGATATAGAATAAATGTCAATATTACTAGAGTCAAATCATCCAAAAAGGGACAAATATCAGATGTTTATTCTCAAGATATTTTAATTTTAATCTTAATTATCACTTGAAACCCATTAAACAATAGTTCATTTTACTATAGAAACATAAGTTATTAAACAATTTTTCCAATTTTCTAAAACAACAGAAGTTACCTCATAAACAAACAAAATTCAGTTTATTTTCTACCATTATTACAAACCTTTCAAAAAGGCTTCAACAAGTAAATAAATAAGTTTCCTTTCAAAACCAAATGTTGACTCTTAAAAATACACCAGTTGATATTAATTGCAAAGATGGTGTAACCGTTAGCCATTTTGATGTAATTATGAATTCCAAAAATATAATTGGATCATGCTTGTAAACTGATCTGTTAATCTGGGCATGACTAGGTTATGATTAGGGTGTTGAGCCCCAACCCTTAGTGGGTGGGGAATCAAATATAAAAGGCATGGCAAGAACAGTTTTGAGAAGCAGTCTTTCGAGAAGCAGCTTTGATGTTGGAAAGAAGGCCCCAGGAGAAGAGAACCGAACTGTTTGCCTGATCGCCTACAGCTGACCTCTTGGAGGAAACAGGAGCTAAGCCCAGAGAGAAACGCAGCCCTGGGACGAGAGGAACCCCAGAAGCCTGAACCCTGGGCAAATGTCGGCAGCTGTCTTGCTCCAACACTTGACAATGGACTTTGGTGAGGGAAGAAACTTATGCTTTATGGCCTGGTAACTGTGGACTTCTACCCCAAATAAATACCCTTTATAAAGACCAACCCATTTTTGGTATTTTACATTAGCACCCCTTTGGCTGACTAATACAGATGGTAAATTTTTTATTATTATTTTGTAGGAAGTTCTAATTGTTCTCACACAAAAAGGCAACTTAATTGCTTCTGAGAACAGAAGCACCATGATTTGAAAATCTAGTTTTTATATTGCGAATGTACAGAGTGAGGGAAAAGTTGTTGAAAATCTAACAGTTATCCTTATACAGAAACAGCAATGACATTTGGATTTTTTAAACACTCCTAACAAAAGAAGACCACAAAAAAGCAACTAGGTCTCAAAGTTACTCAAAGTGAAGAAAGAAAACCAAACCACTTAAAATATCTTCTGAAACAAAAATAAACTCAAAATTTTAGTCAGTAGTATAGTGATATGTCTGATAGTTCCAAATTGACCAACTTTAAAAGGATGTGCTAGCCTTCACACTGTACACTAAGGCAATAGTGGGCTTTTCCCACATTTCAAGCAAGTTATTTACTATGAACTATTGAGGGAGCCTCCAAAAAAGAATGGAGGGTAATTACTGATATAGAAACTATTGCTACTACTGTTATTTTCTGAGAAATGACAACATTGTGGGAAGAATATTTACGTATTTATATGGGTGTGAGTGTGTGTATATAAGTACATACATTCATGTCAGTGTTTTCTAAACTTCTTTCCCTTAATATAATCAGTTACAAGGAAAAAAGTGAGATTCTTATCTATTTGGATAATGAAAGAAGTCTTGACTATGTAAAATTACTACAATGGTGGTAAACTCTGTAAGAACACTGAGCAAAAAAAGTAAAGAACAAAAATACTTCTGGAAAAAAATTATTACAACTTAGTATAGAAAGTTAAAAATGTAAAAGACGCAAATCTAAAACTTATCTTCACCATCCACTACTGTACAAAGGAAATAGATTCAGACTGTATATTCGATACCCATCACTAGCTGAAAAAAACAAACTCTGTAACTCATTCATGTAAAATAAAATTTAAATGCCCAATTATCTATTACACTGTTTTAATTAGTTAAGAGAATAATCATCTATATTATATTAAATGACCTGCAAATTCCCCAAAAAAGACCCTTGATTTCCATGGAGTTTATGCAGATATATGCCCAGTTACTTAAAGGATACAAAAAGTGATTAAAGAGCCATACAACCTGGAAAGTATTGATAAAGGTATTAATATAATGAACTTCAAACGCACTTAACTTAAATTCTGGTCTGAGCATAATTCAATCTCAAATATATGAAACATCTTCTTACTTATAAGATTAGTTAAAAATACACAATATCATTCTATCGTAATTTCATTACTTGCCTATAAAGTACTGCTGGAAGAGTAGATGTCTTTTGTGTGCCTCCTTCTTTTTTACTTGGTTTTCTCTCCTTGGGTGCTCGCAAAATAGCCGGTATGTTCAACTTCTATTGATTTGAACAAATGCAGTTTACATTGTTTTAAGGAAGAAATATAAAGCAACATTTTCCTCTATTTGCCACTCAAGCCAACTAAAACATGCTAGGATTACAAAGGGGGAAGGGGGACTCTGCTTTATCAGATATTACAGTGACAAAAACGATTACAATGAAGTTTTTAACCTCACAGTTACTTCCATTAGAAACCTATAATCATATACTTTCATCAATTTTCAGTGGAATGTTAAAACATTATGAAAATTAAACTTCTACTTTAGTTTAAAAAGTAAAAGGCAAGGGTGAGCATTTAGGAGGTTAAAAAAAGAGAAAAAAGAACACAGTACACTTGACAAAAAGAATATTGAGGCCATTTATTTTCCTCAATGTCCCAGTTATGTTGGTGCTCCATAGGTTAATTAAAAAAATTATCTTATTGGACCAAATTCTCCACAAAGTGGATGTGATTCTCTTTGGTTTTCTACTAATCTTTAGTATGCTAGCTTTTCAGACAGCAACCATCTATCAAAGTCATTTCGCAGTGGCCCTGTGGACCCACATCTGTTCAACCAAGTGGAAAAAAAAACGTCATGCAAGCAATACAAATGAATTCTACTTCTGCTCTGTATTTTACATTTGCACAAGGAAATATGTGAACTTCTGTTAAAAGTCATTTAATATATGAAAATGCTCTTTCATGGTAGATAATTTTTTACACTGAACAGGAGATTCTTATGGGACAAACTTGTAAAAAGAGATAATGCTAGCTTCACAAATAAACTAACAGCAAGTTGCACTCAACATTAACTACTCTAAATATTAAAATTAAAACACCATATTCTTCCAAAAATTCATCAACAACCTGTCAATAGGAACAAAGGTCAATTCTTCCAAAGATGACTACTCTTCTCACCTTTTAAAATATGATAGCCATTATAATTTAAGCCACATACACCCTTGTTTACAAAAGAAGCAACTTCAGACCTAGCATGTCATAATACAAATATGTATGTATTACTTCCTAATACATCTATACGAATTGTGTGATGAATTTGATTCCTTATAACCTTCTGAAACAAAGACAATGAAAAACCCTATTCTTTGAAAAGTCACTCTCACAAATAAAACTAGTTTCATAATGAAAGGACCACAAACAGTGGGTCTCCATCATTCTTTAAAAATGTTTGTAATATTTATAAAATTTAATATTTATATAATTTAATATTTCAATATATTCTCAATTTAGCAATCATATACACAGTACACTAAAAAAGGCATTCAAAGAAATCCATTTGGCAATGATTCTTCTTTTCAACACCAAGATCTTTAAAAAGCTAAAAATGTTTTTTCATGACTACAATAGCAACTGTTAAATGGGAAAAACTACACTTTAACATTAAAGTTTCAAAAACCATCTCTTACACAGCTCAAAACAAAATCAACATGAAAACAAATCTTTCCAGTTTTCCTTTTCAAATTAATAATTTTACAACCAAATAAAAGGAACTAAATATAGTACAAGAACAAAAAGAGAAAAAATGTGGCAGGGAATCTAAAACTGCTAAATTAAAGGAAAGAAGAATGCAGTAGGAGTAAATCATGCTTCAAATGTCAGCTACATTACAAATGACAGGTCAATCAGTTAGAGCAAATGAAAAAATTTTGCAAACAAGATAGCTGTTAAAACAACCAAATTAAGCTACAGGTTCTCAGTAGGCGGCTTACAATGCTCTACCTGTATTTCAGGCAGAAACCATTATCCCCAGAGGATGTTGGCTCTCATCAAATAGAATTTTCAGTTAGTGAAGTGACAGCTGTATCAGAAATTTGTCTTTGAAAATCATACAAAGACCAAGAACAAAAAAAAGGAGATAGCAATTGGAAAGAAACTAACCTGCCCTGTGATTCTGCCTAGCAAGGCCCATATTCCTTGCCCTTCACTTCGAAGTTTTCCATTCAGATTCTGCAGTTCTTCTAAAGATTCACATAGCTACAAAGTAAATAAGTCAAGTTAGTAAACCTCATTATAATGTGTAGTAAAATATGTGAAAACTGAAATAATTTATCCATAAATATCCAAGAATATCTATATTGATAGTCCACATATTTTAACACATTCAAGTCACACTACCAAGAGATGAAGCTATTCAATTATTTAGCAGTACCAACAAAATACAAGCAGTTGCCCATTTTATGTTAGCACTTTTACTAATGATAATGATACCTAACATTTATTATTCCTTTTATATAGTTTGATACATAATTTCATACACATTCTGCTAATTAATCTTTATGACTCTTTGAAGATGTATTTCTACCATTTTTCTAATGATAAAACTAAGATCATACTGTTTTTATGACTTGGCCAAGAGCACAGAATTGGCAAGACTCTCTAGCTCTTTTGAATCTGATCCCAACATGTTTTTCACTATAATGTAGTTTATTACTGAAAACTTCCTACTAATTTTGCATCATTTAAAATGCTTTCTATCAGTAAGTCAGCACCAGTGTTATATGCCCATGTTACTTATTACTGGACCTTTTTTCATATCTTGTTTCTATGTGATACTACTTTTTAATCTCAATCATCATCATAGAATAAAGAAGTACAATGGAAATTTAAACTGGGAAAAAAATTTTAATCAAAACTAACATTACAATTCAATTTAAGATAAAAATAATAATTAAAAAATAAGTTTCTAAATTCTCCACAAAAACGAAGAAAAGTTCTACAGTACTGTATATTCATTTTTAAAAAAGGCCTGGAGTCAGAAAGCTTGGCTTCAAACCCCAGCTATAAGACTTTACTACCTATGTGAGCCTGGGAAAATTACTTAACATCCTTAGGACTCAGTTCCTCCTCTGAGAATAATAATCATAACCTATATTATAAATATAAGGTGAGAATTAAATGAGTTAATACATGTAATGTGCTTAGAATTGTGCTTGGGACATAAAAAGTGTTCAGTAAGTATTAATTACTGATGACAATGAAGATAATGTGGGGAGGAGTTGCACAGAAGGGCCTAAGAGCTCTAGAAGAATTTCAAAATGAAACAAACAGAAATGCCATAACCACAAAAGAAATCACAACTATGATCTACTATGTTGTTTGTTTTGTAGCCAACTCACCTTATTATATTCCACATGAAGCTTTTCTTGTTCGTTCTCTAATTTATCCTTTATATTCTTTTGTTCAGCCATATTTTCCTGAATCTGAATCATGCGCATATTTCTCTCTATTTAAATTAAATATCCAGTTTTACTTGAGTAGAAAGTAAAAGCTGATATGCAAATACACAAAGGAAGAAACTAGCCACAGAGATGACCACACGGATAAATCTACATTGTTTAAACACATTTAAGTCTATTTACAAATATATGAACCTAGCATTTTATAACAATCCACAACTTATTAGGAAAATGAAAATGCCTTTACTTGACATATGTAGCATGGCTAATAAACTTGTAAAAATTAGCAGCATATCAAATATTTTCATTAGCAAATTGTTCTAATTGAACATGCATGTATCAATGTCTATACTGACCAAAATAATAATTCACAAAATCAGCAGTGAGAGCTGGTTGCTTATGCTTTCTCCTTCCATCCACACTAGAACTAGTATCTGAATTGTCCACTGGGAAGATATCTGTACTGATCCCCATTAATTCTGCTTTCCGCATCAGTTTACGAATAGCTGAAGCACTACTAGTGAGTGGTCTGGGCAGTTTTTCCCTTGGAACCCAAGCCTGGGGCCTGGTGGATCGAGCTAGCTCTGCTTTGGCACGATATTGCTGAAGCCGGGCATTGATCCTTGCCTACAAAAGAAATGTATACCAATTTTAAAATAAATTAAAACAGAACATATACCTTCTTATGATTTTCCTTCTATCCTTAGAGACAATAAAGGAAACCAGAATCTCCTATAATTAAGGCTAATTATATCTATCCACAGTCCTTAAGACATACTATATAATTCTTGGGTTACAATAAGCTAGTTCTACCCCTATTAATAACTGTCCTAATTGATGATCATCAGAGTTGTGAAAAATTAATTTGATTAAACTGAAGTATCTCTTCTTAATAACTGTTTACGTCTCCATAAATTTACTTAATTTACACAGAAATACATTTTAAATGACAGGCAAACTAATCAAATCCTTTGTATAAGTGAATGTTTAAAAAGAATGAAAAAAGATGTGATCAACATATTGCACTAACAGGATAATTTTCTCTAAAGTCAGATTTTTTGACTTTAGAACTTAGAAATATGCTTTATAAATGGTTGCTTTGTTGGCAAAATGAAGAGCAATGTATTTAGCCATAAACTATACTCACCATCTATCCTAGTGATAGTTTACTTACTGGGTAACTAACTAAATTTCATAATTATATTTCATTGGCAAATACACATGGGATCTGAAATCTATTACCTTGAAAGAAAAAAAAAACAACAGTTTTGGCATAAATAATTGAATGCATACCTGTGCTTCTGGTGATAGTTGCTTCTCTCTCTCTTGCAAAGACATTTTACAATATGATTGCAGAGCCAGGTAGTTTTTTCTCTTCCATTTTCTGTCTAACCTATCTGCATGCTGCTTACAATAAGCAAAAAATGGATCTGCTATATCCTATATCAAAAAAAAAGGAGAGAAAAAAGTGAACGTTTTTTACTCCAAAGGATCATAATTAACCTAACATAAAATAATAAGATTTTCTTTTATAAGAATCTGTTACAATGTTGGTTATTTCTATAATAAATTAAGAAAGTTTTATACATAATAATAAAGATTGCTGCTTTAAAAACTTAAGAACCCTATATATCAACTTCAAATTACCAAATTCAAATTAACAATATTTCTTTAAAGACTTTCTGGATTTAAAAATATTGAAATCAAATTTAATGTATTGTTAATATATACTTGTGTATCATTTTTAAAAACTCTCTGAAACAAATAGGACTTTAGTCATCTTAGGTAGAAATTAACACTAAATATTAGTTATACATACATAAATATTACAAAATGACAACATATCCAGAAAATATAGGACTAGCCAACCACATAAGTAAGGCATTACTAACTAGCCAGCAATGGATTAAAAAAGCCAGGCCCTGTCAATAGAACAGCCTGTATATCCCCCTCAACTCTTTACCATAACTCTAAAACATCAAATGGGAACATAGCTCTCTCACAGTCATCTTTGATCGCACTATTCTAAAGGTACAATTTGATATCACATGTGAAGCCATATTTTCCCCCATTTATCATTTGGCACTTGTTCACTTTCTACTAACTTTTATGGCTGAAGTAGTCTATCAATTCATAAAACACTCATACATATTGTATGCAGAAGATGACTGGCTGAACCAAGGTGAACTAAATCTAAATTTATATTAAATCATTTTTATCTATTTTAAATTATATTTCTTATCAAATTTATTTAAAAATATATCACAGCTTCTTTACCCCTTGTGAGAAATATTATGCTTATATTTAACTTTAATTTAAAAAATGCTAATCTACTTAATATCAAATAAGGCTTTATCCAGGAGAGCAAAATTAACAACCTTTAGCATAAGTCTTCACAAAGGCATTAGGTATTAACTATATCAACTTAAGAGCTGACATAAATATTTCTTTCAGGCACAAAAATATGAATGATTCAATAATTATAAAAATACTTCGGAGGTATCCAATTCTATTTTTCATTTTCTTAACTGCATCTGTTAGAAGAAAAACAGTGAACCTTTGTTACTTCATTCTACAGCTAAAGCTCATTATTTTATTTTATCCAACATCAGTCTTATCTAGGAAAGTACTAATACTCTGTTTGCACATATCTAAAAATTATTCATCTGCATTTATTTTATTTAATATTTTTCTTAAACTTAGTTGGACCATTCCAAATCCATTATTTTAAATTAAGGTTTTACAATGTAGATACAAACAGAGTCTTATGGCAAACATCCTAATTTAGACACTGATATATAAAACCCACAAAGTTAATTCAAAATAACAAAATAATCTCTTAAAAAAACACAGAACTGACATGTATTTATCCTATAGATTATTTAATTTTTTTAAATTAAGCAAGGACTATGGCCTGTGAGCATGTGTGTTTCTATGTGTTTGGAAAGGTGATTGTGAAAAAATGAAATAAGAAAAAAGGTAGAAAAATAAGATGAAGCCAAACATATGGAACAGTCCATAAAGTTCTGGTTCAGATTATATAACTAACTTGGAACTCTTACGATAAAAGGTAAAATCAGAATCTTTTAGTATAAAGATTTTTTCAATGTAGATTGTTTTCTTCCCTTGAATAAAAGCTAAAACCATAGTAATGTTTAGAGTTTAGACAGAGACAGATGATGTATTTTAACTTAAAATGTATCATACATGAAAAATAACTTTATAATCTTGACTAAATGATGTTCTGATTTATTGAACTTAACTCTCTAAGAAATATGAAGTAATTGAATGATATTAACTAGACCCCACTAGCTGAGGATAAAGCCATGAGAAATAAAGATATGAAAAGGACTACTGAGAAGCAAGTCTTATTCTGAGGTGAGAAGCTGGAAAAAGTGGGGATGACACTATTAAAAGGCAAAGATCAGATAATAGATCAGGCCCAACGAGAATGCCCAGAAAGTAAGTTCTACATTGAAACAATGGAGGAAAAATAGCAAAAGGCAACATAACTATATTTTCCTTTCTTTATTTACAACACCCATTTCTTCTTTTCCTTCTTCTAATGTCTGCTTATAAAGATTATTTCGTTTGGTCTAAGTTTACAGAGGTGCAAGTAGAAATAAACTGAGTGGAAATAACCTTCCAATTTCTTAGACTAACTATGCAAAAACACCGTTAGGTGCTGAACTCCCCATTTATTTCCTTCCCACATGTTCCTTCTTTGCAAAGCCCATTTTCTTTGACAAAAGCGATTTCACTGCCTCACCCTATCTCGCTACTAACAGTGGCCATAATCATCCCGATTTGGAAAATAAGATGATCATAAAGTCTACTGGAGTGGTCAAATGAGAAAGAGTTTCATTTCTAATAGAAAGAAAACCCTTTCTTCCTTTCTTGTTTTTGATGCTACAATGTAAGAATGTAGTGCTTAAAGCTGTTCCAGCCATCCTGAGACCATGAAGATAACAAACTAAAGAACTATAATAAAAGAAAAGAGAAGAGATGAGAGAAAAGCATATTGATGTTGGTGTGACAGAAAGATAAAATGAGTCTACATCATTGAACCACAGAAAGAAACCCAGAAACACTTAGATTTAGACCTCCTGTCATATGATATGGTTAAATTGTTATCATTCAAGCCACTGTAGGCAAGTACTCTATTGTTTGCTGCTGAAAGCCTAGGAGACATACTACAACATCAAGAAAAGATAAACAAACAAAACACATATCATTCACTTTCTGGAAGATGGCATTAGACTAGGTCAGCAGGTTTTGCCTCTCTTACAAACAATGGAGGAAGGGCAAAAAGCTGTCCAAGGGAGCTGATTTGGGGATCTGCAGACCAGAAGACTGCAATGCATTGTCCAGGAAGGAGAGGGACAAAGAGGCCGAAGCAAAACCATGAGTTACTTGCCCCCACAGCAGGGAAAAGCATCCATTCTCCATACTCAAGGTGAACAGCCTCAGTAAAACCCATGGCTCACTTCAGCTAAGAGGGGAAAAGAAGTCTTCCTCCCTTGGAAGAGGAAGGGTGTGGCAATGGGCAGACAGTGGATTCTATTCAGTGAGTTTGGCCATCAGAGCTTGTTTTGAATTCGGTCCTGGCTAGTCGAGCAAATGGCAGTTGAAAAGAGATACCTCCATGGAAAGATTTGCTGAAGAGCACAACCTGCTGGCAGGCCAGGAAACTGCAAGAAGAAAAACAGCTTTTTGGAAACTCTCTTGTCCCAGAACCCTTGGATCTGGTCTACACCCCATGAGTGAACTGCTGGCCCTGTTCTGTTAATCCACGCTGGTCAATTTTAAAGATTTGCAAGTTAAACCAAAATATCAAGAAGAGCTGTGGAAAAAACCACTAAGCAAGAGAAAGAAATTGACTGTCAGAGTAAATTCACCAGCATTTTAAGATGCCTAGATATCAGCAAAATACTACAAGCCATACTAAGAAAAGGGAAAATAACACCCAATCAAAGACACAAATCAAAAATCCTGACAATACAGAGAATTTAAGACAACTAATCAATGTGGTTCACATAAAACTACTAAATCAATTCAGGGAGTTGAAGCAAGGCATGGCTAAAGAGTTAAAGAATATTAGAAGATACTGGGTGAGCATAAAAAACAATTTGAAACCCTGCAAAGAAAAGTAACCGACCTTATGGGAATGGAAGACACAATGGATGAGATTAAATACTTGAGAGGCACATAACAGCAGATGTGAATTGGCTAAGGACAGAATTAGTGAGTTGGAGGACTGAGTGTGTGAACTTGAAATAACAGGAGAACAGAAAGAAAAAAAAATGGAAAAAGTGTGACAGGATCTCAGGAAATAGAATGACAACACAAAACACACAAACATAGGTGTGATTGGTGTTCCACAAGAAGAGAATGGAAAAGGAGCAGAAAAAATATTTGAGGAAATGATGACTGAAAACTTCTCAACCCTTATGAAGATATAAATATCAATATCCAAGAAGGAAAACACACCCCAAACAGAATAAATCTAAATAGACCTACTCCAAGACACCTACTATTCAGAATGTCAAATGAAAGAGATAAAAAGAGAATTCTGAAATCAGCAAGAGAAAAGCAAAGCACAAGCAAGGGAAGCTCAATAAGACTAAATGCCAATCTCTCAAGAGAAACCATGGAGGTAAGAAGGGAATGGTATGCTGTATTTAAGGTACTGAAGGAATAAAACTCCCAGCCAAGAATTCTTTATACAGCAAAACTGTCATTCAAAAATAAGGTTGAGTTTATAGTCTTCATAGACAAAAAATGAGAGAGCTTGCTACCAAAGGAGGGATTTACAAGAGATACTAAAGGGAGTGCTGCAGCCTGAAAGGAAAACGCAACAACGAGAGACTTGGAAAAGAGTGTGGAAATGAAGATTATTAGTAAGGGTAACTAAAAGGGTAAAAAGACAGACAATAGTAAGATAGGACAACAGAAAGCCAAAGGATAAAATGGACAAAGTAAGTAATGCCTTTATGGTAATAACGTTGAACGTTAATGGACTGAACTCCTCATTCAAAAGAGAATGAATGGAAAAAATAGGACCCATCTATATGTTATCTACAAGAGACTCACCTTAAATTCAGGGACATAACCAAGTTGAACGTGAAAGTCTGGAAAAAGATTCCACGCAAATAGTAAACAAAAAAGATCTGGAGTAGCAGACAAAATAGATTTTCAATGCAAAATTGTTATAATAGACGAAGACAGTCAAAATATATTAATAAGAGGAAAAATTCACCAAGAAGAAATAACATCATAAATATTTATGCAGCTAACCTAGAAGCCCCCAAAATACATGAGACACACACTGGTAAAACTGAAGGGAGAAATAGTTGTCTCTACAATAATAAGAGTTGGAGACTTCAATATACCACTCTCAGGATTGAATACAACAACCAGACAGAGGATAAATACTGGGGTCACAAGACAGGGTTAAATAAATTTAAAAGATTGAAATTACACAAAGCACTTTCTCTAACTATAATGGAACAAAGTTGGAAATCAGTAACAGGCATAAAAAGGGAAAATTTGCAAATATGTGGATTAAACAAGGCATGCTTAAATAATCAGTGAGTCAAAGAAGAAACTGCAAGAGAAATAAGTAAATATCTGAGACGAATGAAAACGAGAACACAACATATCAAAGCCGATAGAATACAGAAATGACAGTGTGGACTGGTAAATTAATACCCTCAAAGTTTACTTAAAGAAAGACCAAACAATTCATCCAAAGAATACAATCAATTGTATTTGGTATAATTACATAGTTGTATGCTCTGAATATGTATCACTAATACTGATCTGTTAAAAAATAAAAAATAAAAAAATAAAAAAAGAGGCCTTGACAGCACAGAGTTCATCCTAAATTCACCGCCTAATTGGGATAGCCATCTGTGTTTGCAAATTGCCTTTATCCAAAGGAAAAATAAACCTCTCATATCTTTAAAAAAAACAACAACCAAAAAAACCTAACTGTATACCTGGAGGAACTAGAAAAAGAAGAGCAAACTAATCACAAAGCAAGCAGAAGAAAAGGCATAACAAAGATTAGAGCAGAAATAAATGAAGTTGAGAAAAAAAATAGAATTAACAAAACCGAAAGTTGGTTCTTTGAGAAGATCAACAAAATTGACAAACCCTTAGCTAGACCAACAAAGAGAAAGAAAGAAGATGAAAATAACTAAACTCACAAATGAGAGGAGGGACATTACCAATGACCCCAGAGAAATAAAAGAGATCATGAAAGGATACTATGAAGACCTGTATGCCAACAAATTGGACAACATAGACGAAATGGACAAATTCCTAGAATACATGAACCTACATTGTTCCTGGAAGAAATACAAGACCTCAACAAACCAATCGCAAGTAAAAAAGGTTGAAACAGTTATCAAAAATTTCCCAAAAACAAAAAGTGCAGATCAGATGGCTTCATAGGTGAATTCTACCAATCATTCAACGAAGATCTAATACCAATCTTGCTCAAACTCTTCTAAAAAACTGAACAGGAGGCAATGCTAACAAACTCATCCTATGAAGCCAACATCACCCTAATACTAAAGCCAACCAAAGATACCATGAAAAAAAAAAATTTCCAACAAATTTCTCAATGTTTATAGAAATCCTCAACAAAAAACTTGCAAACTGAACCCAACAGCACATTAAAAGAATTATACACTCCAGTTCATTGGACTCACCCAGGACAAGTAACAAGGTGATAATGATGGACAACATCCATCCCAAGGAATAGAAAGAGTCTGCAACTGCAAGCAGGAGAGTTCAATCCATCTGCCCCATGAGATCGGGGCCCCCTCTCAATTAAAGGCAGAGTGGTCATCACCATCTCAAAATCCTCAAGATGGGGGAATGAACAATGGACTAAAGTAGACTTACTATTATTCTACTATAGACTTATTGTTATTCTAGCAATGGAAGAATTTTTATCACTGATGTGGAGGCAGTGGCCACCAGAGGTTCTGAGGAGAGGGAGAGGGTAAAATAGGTGAATATGGGGGCATATTCAGGACATTGAAATTGTCCTGCGTGATGTTGCAATGACTGAAACAGGTCATTATATATTTTGTCATAACTTACAAAATTGTGCAGGACAGAGTGTAAACTATAATGTAAACCAAAATCCATGGCTAGTAGCAATGCTTCAATATGTGTTCATCAATTGTAACAAATGTATCACGTTAATCAAGGATATTGTTAATGTGGGAAAGTGTGGGAGGGAAAGGGAGTGGGGCATATGGGAGTGGGTTATATTTTTTATGTAACATTTATGCAATCTAAAATTTCTTTAAAATAAATAATTCTTTTAAAAAAGGAAAAAAAAAAGGAAAAGAAAAAGAATTATACACCACAAAACAAGTGGGTTTATCCCAGGTATGCAAGGGTCATTCAACACAAGAAAATCAATTAGTGTAATACACCACATTAATAAATTGAATAAGAAAAATCACATGATCCTCTCAATTGATGCATAAATGGCATTTGACAAAATATAGCACCCTTTCTTGATAAAAACACTCCGAAAGATAAGAATAGAAGGAAATTTTCTCAACATGGTAAAATGCATATATGAATAACCCACAGTTAACATTGTATTCAACTGTGAAAGACTGAAAGCTTTCCTGCTGAGATCGGGAACAAGACAAGAATGCCCACTGTCACTACTGTTATTCAATATTGTGCTAGAAGTTTTAGCTAAAGCAATTAGGCACAAAACAGAAATAAAAAGTACTCAAATAGGAAAGGAGAAGTAATACTATTGTTATTTCTTGATGATATGATCCTATACCTAGAAAATTCAGAAAAAAACAAACAAAGCTACTTGAACTAATAGACGAGTTCAGCAAAGTTGCAGGATACAAGATTAATATGCAAAAATCAGTAGCGTTTCTATATACAATTGAAGAGCAATATGAGGAGGAAGTCATTTTAAAAATCCCATTTATAACAGCAACTAAAAAGAATTAAATATTTAGGAATAAACTTAACCAAGGACATAAAGGACCTGTATTCAGAAAACTACTAAACATTGTTAAGAGAAACCAAAGATGGCCTAAATAAATGGAAGGACATTCTGTATTCATGGATTGGAAGACTAAATATTGTTATTATGTCAATTCAACCCAGCCTGATTTACAGATCCAACACAATCCCAATAAAAACTACAACAGCCTTTTTTAAAGAAATGAAAAAGCAAATTATCAATTATTTGGAAAGGTTAGAGGCCCTGAATAGTCAAAAATGTTCTTGAAGAACAAGTTGGACAACTCTTACTTCCTGACTTTAAAGCATATTGTTTAGCCAAAATGGTAAAAAGAGCATGGTACTGGCATAAAGATAGATATATTAACCAATGGAACTGAAAAGAGAATTCAGAAATAGACCCTCACATCTATATGGTCAAGTGATTTTTAAAAAAAAAATTATTTTTTTTCAGTTTGTTGTTTTAGTCTAGAGAAGAACAAAAAGTCAGAAATAATTTGAAATAAAAGTAATTTAAGTTTGAGGTCAAAATGGAGGGTCTCCCATCTTTGTCCCTTTTCCAGTGTGCCTTCTTATCCTGAAGATTCTGTTAAGTTTAAAAATAAATTGGTTTCTGTCAATTAGATGGATTTACATGTGATTTGGAAGAGGGAAAGCTATTTGCTTCCTTGTGTTTCTAGCAAACATAGTTGTGTAAACAAAGGTTTTTCTGAGCAGCATCCCAGTTTTCAGTCTCTAGCTTTGGGTGTGTCAAGAAGCAATTGCACAAGAGATGTGGAAGTCTCTTTGGTCCTTTCTTTTGAGAGTGTCAGAAGAAGCAGCAACTCCGGAGGATACTCCCTTGACATCTTGGAATCATTCTTGGAGACCTAGCCTACAGTTAATTCCTCTAACCATTCTAAATACATAATAAACACTTAAATATTTTCATTAAACCCCCTTTACATAAAATATCTAGAGATGTTTCTTTATTTTGCAGCAGAACCCTCATGATACAACACACGAAGCAAAGGTACATGTTTGTGTTGAGGACAATGAAAACAAAGAATAATCTTTTATATCAAAAAATATAAATAAATTATAAGTGTTTGTTTTCCTACTTATTTCAACAGGACACAATGTGGTAATTTATAAGATAGCCTATTTGACAAGGCTATCAAACCCACTCAGTTGGATCAGAACAGTTTATTCAACAAATGGTGCTGGGAAAACTGAATATCCATAGCTAAAAAAAAAAAAAGGATGCCTATCTCACCTTTTATATAAAAATTAACTCAAAATAGATCAAGGACCTAAATATAAAAGCTTGAACCATAAAACTCCTAGAAGAAAATGTAGGGAAACATCTACGAGATTTTGGTGGTGGCAGTGGTTTCTTAAACCTATAGCCAAAGCACGAGCAACAAACAAAAAAAATAGATAAACTGAACCTCCTCAAAATTAAATGCTTTAAGTGCTTCAAATGACTGTTTAGAAGATGAAAAGGCAGCCTACTTATTGAGAGAAAATTTTCAGAAACCACATATCTGATAAGGGTTTGAACTCCATGTTATATAAAGAGATCATACAACTCAACAATAAAAAGACAAGCAACCCAATTAAAAAATAGGCATAAGGCTTGAACATTTTTCCAAAGAAGAAATACAAATGGCCAAAAGCACATGAAAAGATGCTCAACGTCACTAGCTATTAGAGAAAAGCAGATCAATGACTATCAACTTATCCAAGCTGAAGAAATGGTGAGACACAGATAAGAAGAAACAGCATTTCCAGTTACACAAGAAAATTCTGTCACTAGCATACCCTCAGGCAATGTCTTTGGATAAATAGGAAAAGAAAACAAAGATAAATAGGAATTAAGAAATGTAAAACACTACAACACAAAATGATGGTTTGAAAACTGTTTTTGCCCTAGGATTCTTTTTTCAAATAAATCTTACCTAAAAAAAAAAATCGTAAAATGCTAAACAGCTGATCAAGTAACAGTTGACTGACAGAAGGGACCTCTCCCTCAACTTATATTCTAATCATTGAGGATACAGTGAAAAACAAGAGGAAATAAAAATCCCTCCTCTCATGAAGGAGAATGACAATAAACAAAATAATTAGAACATATTACTCCCTGGCACCAAAGGATTAAAACCAAGCACTAACCAGCAATGCATTTGGGAAAAAACCTTGACCTAAAGCAGTAAATATTATATACATAATAGTTTTTATGGCTGAGAGATCTCAAAGTGAGTTGGGAGATCATTCCAGGGGTTACACTTATGTCTCAGGCAGATCTCACTAACTGCCACTGAGAACAAAGCCTCATTCCTCAACCTTGAGGATTTTGGGATGGCGATGCCCCCTCTGCCTCAGATTGAGAGGGGGCTTAGATCTTATGGGGCAGATAGGAAGGAACTTAACCACACTAAGGCACTTATTCATTTTTTTGAACTTTCTTTTAATGCCTATATAAAACAACCATCAAGAAGAAATTCTGCTTAATAAACACGTTCTTCAAAAAGATATTTTTAAAAAACTTTCCAGAGTATCATATAAAACTGAAACAGACGACAAGATATGCCCACAAACAACAGATCTATTTTAATTTAAAAGTTCTGTTTTAATTAAATATGCAATTAAATTACATGAATCCAAATCTACAGAAGTATAACAATGTTACTTATAGAAATAGCCAAGACCTCTATTTCAACAGAATGATTACTACCAAAAGCAAACTTCATTGAATTTATTCATGCAAATTCTTCTTCTTGTGTCTCTTGTTTTTCTTCTTGTGTCTCTTGTTGCATCATCTTGTTGAATCAGCTTGCTGTGCCTGCCCATCATGCCAGCTTGCTGTCTTCTTTAGGAGGCACCAGGAACCAAATCAGGGACCTCCCATGTGAGGTGGGAGCCCAATCACTTGAGCCACAGCTGCTTCCCTCCTTAACATTCTTAAAAATTGAAGACCTCAAAGAACTTATGTTTATATGAGTTATGTTTATAGGTATTTACCATATGAGAAATTAAAACAGACATTTTCAAAATATTCATTAACTTATTTTAAAATAAGAGTAACACATTACATTATAACATTTTATAAAAATCACTGTAATTTACAAAAAACTTTAACAAAAATTTGGTGGCACTGGTTTATATGTTTATAAATTTCTTTAATGTGTTGAAAGCTGACATAAAAGAAGATAGGTGGATTCTCAGGACTGTATCCACATCCAGTATGTTGTATTTTATATGTTACATAATCTCTGGAAAACTTCATTGTTACTTGAGAGAGAATGAGAGTGAAAAAAGTAAACATTTTCATATTGTTATAAAAATAGTCCTAACTCACTGACCCCTTAAAAGAGTCTTAAGGGATCCCCAGAACACACTCTGTAAACCAGTGATTGCTTAATCCAAAGCCAATAAACCTGGAGAGAAAATTGTGGAATTAAAAAAATGGTAAAGGAAGAAAGTATAATGCATATACTGAGGATAAGGTAATGATTTTATTTAGGGAGAAACAGAGAAAAGTTACCCAAATACAATTTCAGATTCTCTTATAAAATATGCTAATATTTTAATCCTTCAAAACACCTTGGATTATGTTTAATTTTATCTATCAGATCTCACTGTAAAAATTTTTAACATGTTTTCCAAATATCTGACTAGCTTTAAGACTGACAAAACTCAATGATAGATGTTTATTCTTTAAGTTTTAGACCCAAGACTTAAAGAATAAACTTTTAAATTTATTTGATGATACACACCTGTTGTAGGATAAAACAGACTTAACTCTTATGAACATGTTCCCAACTCTGAGTTTAAATAAATCTACCTCTTCTGCTGCTGCTTCTGAAAGCAGACCTTCTTTCTGGGCACAGGTCACATGGAAATAGGCTCTACACATGCCTGCATCACAGCTAATGCAAACCCCAGTTCTAGCGAAACGAGTGTCTTCACAGAAGCTACACTCCTACAATAGAAAAAGAGGAAAATCCATCAGAGCAAAAATACTTCTAAAAGATTGCATTCTCACACAAAGCATCCACAAAATATTATGATGGAGTAAATATTTGCTAGAGCTCCTTTCTGTTTTAAATGCTAAATAAATACCAACAGCAAACCAATATGAAAATGATTATAGATAAGTCAAGGGTTTACAACACTGAAAAAAGTAATTCTTCTCAAAACAGTTCTAATAATGAAAATGTCAATGATATAATAATAATACATATTATTTGAGGGCTTACTATGTATAAGAAACCATTTAATTAAGCACTATATATATATAAAGATCTATTAAATCATTTAATACAAACTACTACTATGTGGAAGATACTATAATTATCCCCATTTCACAGATGAGAATTTGGAGGTGAAAGCAAGTTAAGCAACCTGCTCAAAATAACACAGAAAGTAACTAGGAGTCTGAATTCAAACTGGGACATTCTTACTTCAATCCCATGCTCTTAACCACTAAGCTCTACTGTCTCTTGAACAGTACAATACTGCTTGGAAAATGAAAGAAAATAAATAAGTCAGAAAAATGTCACTGAAAAATCTGCATTTTTTAAAAATGCAGAAAAATCTGCATTTTTTAAATAATCCATTTTTTAAATACCTTTAAAAGAACTAAAGCAATCTTAAGCAAACAATTTGGTGAAAGCACTACTGATACATATATACAACATAGCCAACAATTTACATTCTTTCTGTATAAAAGGAAAAAAACACTGTAAAACCAAAAGTATAAATTGTTGAAATTACTCAAAAGCCTCCCTCCAAACTGACTTTGTTACCTTTTTAACTATCTTGACTACAGAGGAAAAAAAATCTAGGGTCAAAATATAAATTACTCTGGTAATAGAAAACATCCTAAAAGAAAAATGTGTTAAATTGTGAAAGACTGCCAGTGGACAATTAAGGAAAAACAAATTCGTTAATGTCATAAATATATCCAAAGCAAATTAAATGTGAGGGGAACATATAAAAAGGAAAATTTTTGAAGTTTCAATAGACATTAAAAAAAATACTGCAACAATTTAGTGACTACATAGTGGGTAGAGAGTATCAGATTGGACTCAGTAATGAATGGAAACAGCAAAAATAAGACTCTGGGTATAGATGTGAAAGGTTCCCAAATCCTAACACTCTACTGACTAGCTAAGGGTCTTTTTTCCAGTAATAGAACATGTATGGTATAAAAAACCAAGCAAATACAAAGTTAAATGTGAAACCAAAAAGAGAGACAGACATAACCAGAGAAGAAGAATGAGTCAGAGAATGAGAGAGAGAAGAAGAGGAAGAAATGAAAAGAAAGTAAACAATGTCAACAATATGAACAGAGACAAATCATTTAGGACAGTTCTTGAGTGGGTAATTTAATGTAATATGATAAAACTGGCATGGGATTTCAGAGTGAATGCAATAAAAAAACTTCCTGAAAAAATGGAATCTTCTTCAATTGACTGACTGATTTAAAATGCTAGTGAACTAAGCAACTTCAAAGAACTGAGGGGGGTAAAACACAATCAGGATTAAGAAACGGGCAAACAATGTGGTCTAGAAAAGCTGTCCTAATTAGAATTAACAACACTGAGTTTGATTTTGCAGATGAGGTATAGCTGACAAAATTTTCAACTCCATTTTCCAAAAATATTTCAAAAGAAAAGATGGTAATATTGAAAAATAAATTGACTGATGAGTGCCCAGTTAATGACTCTACAGTCTGAGTATCTGCTGGTTTCAGTTATATGAAGTAATATCCAGTTACTATTTTCTTAATTGCTTCTATATTTATATTTGTGCTACTAATGTATGTCTATTGGAATGACTTAAGTTAGTCCCTTCTAGACTCTATATTTCAAAATTAGGAAGCTGCTACCATAAAAAAAGTAACATCTACTTCCAGTAATGGTTGAATAGATAATTTGCACCAATATTCCACACCTAAAAAAATCTGAACAAAATATTTTTTTCCTAAACTACTCTTAAACTTCTTGAACATGATAAAGAGTACATATTTAAAATCCACAGCTAACATCTATTGGATGGTAAAAGATGGAAAGCTTTCCTCCTATAATCAGGAACAAGACAAGGACACCCACTTTCACAACTGTTATTCAACATTTTCTGGAAGGGCTAGCCAGGGCAATTAGGCAAGAAAAAGAAAAAAAAAGGCATACAACTGGAAAGGAAAAAGTAAAACTATATGTGCAGATGACATGATCCTACATATAGAAAATCCCAAAGAATCCACAAAAATGTTACTAGAGTCAATAAACAAATTCAGCAAAGGTGGAAAGTACAAAAGCAACATGCAAAAATCACTTGTGTTTCTAAATACCATTAATGAACAATCTGAAAAGATTAATCAAGAAAATAACTCCTTTTACAATAGAAACTAAAATCACAAAATAACTAGGAATAAATCCAATCAAGGAGATGAAAGACTTATACACTGACAACTATAAAACATTGCAGAAAAAAATTTAAAATGACCTAAAATAAATGGCAAGACATCCTGTGTTCATGGACTGTAAGACTTAATAATGTTAAGATTTCAGTTCTACCCAAAGCAATCTACAAGTTCAACTCAATCTCTATCAAAAATTCAGGAGCCTTTCTTTTTTTTTTTTTTGCAGAAATGGAAAAACCAATCCTCAAATTCATATGTAATTACAAGGGGCAAGAAATAGCCAAATCAAACTTGAAAAAGAAAAAGCTCAAGGATTCACACTTCCTGATTTCAAAACTTACTACAGTGCAAATATTCTCATTGCCCTGATTTTGTGATAATCAAGGTAGGCTAAACATTCGCTATATTAGAAACCATGCATGTGTACCCAAACCTAGTTTTTCTCCCTAGGTCTGGTTTTTAGAATGCTGGTGATAAACCAAGCTTGATTTATTATATGACCATCCTGTATGGGAAAAGACTGTAACTTTGGGTATCTTTGGTCAACCTTAAGAGATATAGCAGGGGGCGGATGTGGCTTAAGTGGCTGGGTGTCCCGTTTCCCATGTGGAGGGACCTGGGTTCAATCCCCGGGACTTCTCAGTAAAATAAAGAAAAATATAGAAGGTGTGTGGGCACGCCGTCAGGCCCCGCGAGCGGGTGAGCCATCAGGCCCCGCTGAACCAAGCAGCAAGATGATGGCATAACGGGAGAGAGATACAGGGGAGAGCCAAGACGAGACATACTGAAAAACCAGGAACTGAGGTGGCGCAGGTGGCAGAGTGCCTCTCTCCCACACCGGAGGTTCCCAGGATTGAATCCAGGTGAAGACAGGAGGAGAAGGATGAGAGGAGAGGGCAGGAAACAGACACAGAGAATTGCCCAACGGATGGACACAAAAACAGCAAAAACTGGAGTGGGGGTGGTTAAAATGGATAAAAAGTAAATATATTAAAAAAACAATAAATGTAAAAACAAATTTTAAAAAAAACTTACTACCAAGCTACAATAATTAAAACAGTGTGATATTGGTATAAGGATAGGCATACAGACCAATGGAATAGAATTGAGAGTCCAGAAGTAAACTCATATATCTATGGCCAGTTGATTTTTGACAAAGCTGCAAGTCCACTGAATGGGGAAAGAATATTCTTTTCAAGAAATGGTACTGGGACAAGTAGAAATCCACATACCAAAGATGAAGCTGGATCCCTACCTCTTACAATACACAAAATTAACTCAAAATGGATTGACCTAAATGTAAGAGCTAAATGTAAGAGCTAAAACAAAATAAAACTCTTAGAAGAAAACATAAGGGTAAATTTTCAAGACCTTGGATTTGGCAATTGTTCCTTAGACTTTACACCAAAAGCACAATTAAGAAAAAAAATAATAGGACATTGAAATTCACCAAAATTAAAAACTTTTGTGCATCTAAACACATTATTAAGAAAGTTAAAAGACAACTTATAGAATGGGATAGAGTAAATGGAAACTATATCTGATGAAGATTTATAATCTAGAATATATAAAGAACTCCTACAACTCAACAGCAAAAGGACAAACAACCCAATTTAAAAACAGGCAAAGGAACTGAATAGACATTTCTTCAAGAAGATAGACAAATGGCCAAAAAGTACATGAAAAGATGTTCAACATCATTAGCCATTAGGGAAATGCAATCAAAACCCACAATGAGATACCACCTCACACCCAATAGGATAGCAGTTATCAAACAAATGGAAAATAACAAGTGTTGGCAATACGTGGGAAAATTGGGAACCTCCTGATTGGTGATATGAACATAAAATGGTGCAGCAACTGTGGGAACCAACTGGCAGATCCTCAAAAAGTCATGTATAGGGAAGAAGATGGGGCTCAAGCAGTTGAGCGTCTGCCTCCCACATAGGAGGTCCCAGGTTAGGTTCCCAGTGTCTCCTAAAGAAAAAACAGACAACAAGCAAAAAACAACAAGCAGACAATGAGCGCAAACAACAAGCAAAAACCATGAGCAAACAGACAAGGGAGCCACCTCAGGGGAGGAAATTAAAAAGAAGTTATGTATAGTATTACTGCATGACCTGCAATTCCACTACTAGGTATATAACTGAAAAGAACTGAAAGCAGGGACTTGAATAAATACTTGTACACCCATGTTCAAGGCATCATTATTCACAATAGTAAAAGGGTGTAAATAACCCAAGTGAACATCAATAGATGAAAGGATAAATAAAATGTGGTATATACATACAAAGGAGTATCATTTTCAGGCATAAAAAGGAATTAACTTGATATATTCTGCAACAAGGATGAACCTTTAAAACATGCCAAGTGAAATAAGTCAGACACAAAAGGAAACATTTTGTACAATTACACTTATATGAAATATCTATAAAAAGCAATTTCATAGAGATAGAAAGTAGATTAGAGTTTACCGAAGGCATGGAGGGGAAATGGGGAATTAATGCTTAACGGGTATAGAGTTTCTGTTTGGGATGATGAAAATGTTTTGAAAATATATAGAGGTCATGAGTACATTAACATTGAAAATGTACTTACTGCCACTGAAAAGTTCATTTAAATATGGTTATAATGGTAAATTTTATGTTATAGATAAAAAATGTTTTAAAAATTAAAGTTTAAAACTAAATTTAAAAAATTAAACTACTGATTAAAAATCGAGGACCAAGAAAAGAAGTTCACTGTTTGGGCCTGATTTTTCACAGATGGCTTTAGCAAATTCTGAAGAAGGTAGCCAAAAGTCTGACTGGTACTTCTACCAGTAGATGAATTAAGGATTAGAATTCCAAACCCACCACAAAAGCTAAGTGATGACACTCTCTTGCATTGGGTCAACACCTAAAAAGACTGCAAAGTAAGATTAATGCAAACCAGAACTAGAGAGACCTTAAGAGGGACTACAACTCACCTTGTACTTATCTGTAACTACAGAATGCTAGAGCCCCCAGACACTACAGACAGTAACAAATGTAAATTATCTGGTGTTATCTGGTATATGTGGGGGGAGGATTGTGGCAATATCATGCTAAGTCTCAAATTATTTCTAAAACTACTATCAAATATATCTTCTGCAAAATAAAAAAATAACAGGTATACATGACAACGTGTACAATAACCCACAGGGAAAAAAGACACAAAGTCTTCAGATATAGGAGTTATCAAATACAGACTTAAAAATAATTATTATGAATCATGTTAATGAAATAAAAGACAAGCACTTGAGAATTTAAACATAAAATGGAAATCATAAAGTGTAATTAAGTGGAAACTCTGTGACTAGAAGCACAATAATCAAAATTAAGAAATCAATGGAAAGGTTTAAAAAGATTAGATATTGCTGAAAAAAAGGTAAGAGTACAGAACCATCATAAGCTGCAAACTCAAGCGGAATATACACTCACCAACAGACTTCTCTTCACAGACCTGATAGATACTAATAAGAAAAAAAAGGCACAGAATATGAGATGGAAGAGAGCCTACATTGTGGGGTTGGTCTGTGCAGGAGGAATAGCACCTGCTGGGCAAAAAACAAAGCCCTCTTGATGAGACACCAGCATCCTTCTCTGATATCTCCCCTGAGCGAAAGCCTTAAACTAGGAAAAGGGCAGGAAACCTTGTTGCTCTGACAACCACAGTGGGGAGTGTGGCAAGCTAGACCTCCATTTCTTCTCACAGAGGGGGAAAAAAGGGAAGGGATTAAAATGAACTGGGATAAGAGAGGAGGATAGCAGAACTGAAAAGAGTAAGAAAATGGGCACTGAGTGATGCAAAGAATTTAAATAAATCATAGGAGGTGTGGAGGAAATTCTGCATGAACACAAGCAGAACATATCAGGATTCTTGGGGAAGAACAAAGGGAAGGCAGCTTTCTCTTGGAGCTGAAACAATTACACAAAAAGTGCAATCTTAAAAATTGTACCACACATCCAGGGCAAGAATCAGATGAAGAAGAGCTGAGACAATTGGATCAGTTAAAAATGGGGTACTCTAAAGATCAAGAATTAAGTTGGGCAAAGCATCAAAGAAGAGCTTTAGCACAAAGCCAGTAACAATAAAACCCTAGAAAAGGGGAAGAAATGGACCTTCAGCATTAACTCAAGATACCCAGATGTCTAGTTATCAGCAAAAAATTACAAAACATACAAAGAAAGAGGAAAATAAGGCTCAATTAAGTGAAAAACTTAAAACTTGAGAGGAGACAGAATCTGGAACAACTAATCAAAGAAGTTCAAACAAATCTCCAAAATCAATTCAGGACATGAATGAAAATATGCATACAGAGACTAGGAATATTAAGAAGCCACTGTATGAGCATAAAGAACTTGAAAGTATAAAAAAATAACAGAAATTATGGGGATAAAAGGCACAATAACAGAGATTAAAATTATACTAGAAGCATACAGTAGCAGATTTGAACAGGCAGAAGAAAGAATAAGCAAACTAAAAAACAGGACAAGAAGGGAGAGAGAGGGACACAGCCTTAAGCAAATTCAGATTTTGGCCAGTAAGCTTGGGTCTGCTGCACTGGAGGGGTCCTCACACTTCAGGCCCTGTGGGGTGGCAACACTGTTGGCACTGGTTTGAGTAAACAGGGGGTAGCCGTTGGGCAATTTGATGTAACTATGAATTCCAAAAATATATATTGGATTATGCTTGTAAACTGATCTGTCCATCTGGGCATGATTAAGTTATGATTAGGACGTTGACTGGGCCACGTCAGTAGGGTGTTGAGCTCCACCCCTTGGTGGGTGGGGAATAAAATATAAAAGGCATCACAAAGAACAGAGTTTAAGCAGTTTTGAAGTTGGGAGTATTGATGCTGTAGCCTGGGTAGGCAAGCAGACGGAGGAGCTTGGGCGTGAGGAAGGAGAGAAGGCCCCAGGATAGAGATGAGCTGTTCACCTGAGAGTTTACAGCTGGCCTTGTGGAGAGAAGCAAAGCCTAGAGAGCCTCATAGTCTACAGCTGACCCTGTGGAGGAAACAGAGGCACTGAGCCCAGAGAGAAACACAGCCCTGGAAAAGAGTGGAACCCAAGAAGCCTGAACCCTGGCAAACGTCGGCAGCTGTCTTGCTCCAACACAAGGCAACAGACTTTGGTGAGGGAAAAAACTTATGCTTTGTGGCCTAGTAACTGTAAGCTTCTACCCCAAATAAATACCCTTTATAAAGACCAACCATTTTCTGGTATTTTGCATCAGCACCCCTTTGGCTAATACACAGGGATAAACAAAAATATCTAGAACAAGTTAAACCAAGAGTCAAAGAACAGTGGTAGCATGCAGTCACTTAAGAGTAAACTAAGGAAGAGAGAGAAACTGAACATCAGAGTAAACTGAACATCAAAATCAGATGCCTAGACATCAGGAAAAAGTTACAAGCCAGACAAAGAAAAAGAAAGCTATGACTCAGACAAAAGAACATACCATAGCTCCAGATGAGACACAGGACTTGAAACAGCTAATTAATGAGATTCATACAAATATCCTAATCATATCATGGAGTTCAAAGACAACACTGGCTAAAGAAATAAAAGACATTAAGAAGACACTGGGTGAACAAAGAGAAAAACTTGAAATCTTGGACAGAAAAGTTACATAGCTTACGGGAATGAAAGGCACAATAAGTGAGATTAAAAATACAAAAAAAGCACACAACAGCGGATTTGAAATCATGGAAGAAAGAATCAGCGACATAGAGGAAAGAATAAAAAATTGAAAAAAATTTGAACAGGGGCTCAGGGAGTTGAATGATAACACAAAGAGCAACAACATACATGTTACAGGAGTTCCTGAAAGTGACAAGAAGGAAAAAGGGGCAGAAAAAGTATTTGAGGAAATAATGGCTGAAAACTTCCCAACTCTCATGAAAGAAATGAATATGTGTCCAGGAAGGACAGCATACTCCAATTAGAATAAATCCAAATAGACCTACCCCAAGATACGTAATATTCAGGATGCCAAAGGCCAAAGATGAAGAGAAAATTCTGAAAGCAGGAAGAGAAAAGTGAAACATCACACAGAAGGGATATCCAATAAGAATTAATACATATTTCTCTTCGGAAAAAATGAAGGCGAGAAGGCAGTGGTATGATATAATTAAGGTCCTGAAAGAGAAAATCTGCTGACCAAGAATTCTTTATCCAGCAAAACTGTCCTTCAAATATGACAGTGAGTTTAAAATATCCATAGATAAAATGAAACCAAGAGAGTTCCTAAACAATAATCCAGCTCTGTAAGAAATACTAAAAGGAGATCTGTATTCAGAAAAGAACAGGGAAGAGAGAGAGGCCTAGAGGAGAGTGTAGAAGTGAAGACTATCAGAAAGAGTAACCAAAAAGGTAAAAGATGGACAAAAATAAGTTATGACACATGGAAGCCGAAGGATAAAATAGCTGAACATCCCAAAAATGAAGAGTGAAGTCAGACGACTCACGCTTCCTGACCATGAAGTATATTATAAAGCTACAGTGGTCAAAACGACATGGTATTTGTCATAAATACAGAGATTTTTGATACATGGAATAGAACTGAGAGTTCAGAAATAGACCATCACATACATGGTCAATGGATTTTGGTTAGCCCAACAAGTCTGCTTTTCTGGGACAAAAGAGGCTCTCCAAAATATGCTGCTGGGAGAACTAGATATCCATAATCAAAAGAATGAAAGAGGACCCCTACCTCACTCCTTATACAAAAATTAACTCAAAATGGATCAAAGACCTAAACATAAAAGGCATGGCCACAAAACTTTTAGATGATAACATAGGGAAACATCTACAAGAACTTGTAGTAGGTGGGGGTCTCTTAAACCTTATGCCAAAAGCACAAGGAACAAAAGAAAAAAAAATAGATAAATGGAACCTCCTCAAAATTAAACACTTTTGTACCTGAAAGGACTTTGTGAAGAGGATAATAAGGTAGCCTACTCAATGGGAGAAAATACTTGGAAATCACACATCCAACAAGGGTCTAATGTCCATGATATAAAAAGATACCCAAAAAAATAAAATAAAATAAAAATGGTAACAAAATACTAATAAAAAATAACAAATGAAATACAAAAATAGGAAATAAAAATTTTTTCACTGTGTCTTTGATAACCGTAAGATTTATTGTCTTTTATGTTAAGTGACAGCTTCTTCCATATGTTCCCCCAATGTCTTTTTTTTTTTTCTTTATCTTCAAAGCAACTTTAGATTCCTTTGAAGTCAATAGAAAATATAGCCTATTCCCATATACCCAACCCCCCGCCACTCTCCCTCATTTTACATGAGTATGGTACATTTGTTACAATTGATGCACAAATATTGAAGCATTGCTACTAATCATGGTCAACAGTCTACATTATCGTTTACATTTTGCACCGTACACTTTTACAGGTTTTGACAAAATTTTAAATGGCCTGTATCCGTCATTGCAAGATCATGCAAAACAATTCCAAAGCCCTAAAAAAGCCCTATGCTCCATCAATTCTATTCTTCTTCCCCCTCCTCTTAGCATCTATTGTAATCACTAAGTTCCAGTTGTGAAAGAATAAGGTTCATAGTTACATGCAATAATATTGAGGGCTTGATATAATGGTCTGTTTTCTTTTATTAGGCACTGCCTATGTTCTCAGGAGTTTCTTGCTCATGTAATTGAGAACAGAACAGGACTTTCCAGGATAAGAGTTTAATATTTTCTTGTTTATTGTGTGGGTCTCCACCCACCGTGATAACAGACTATGACAAGATGAACACATTCATTCCACAGACACATGTCCAGGTGCACTCTATGCCGCATATTTCCCCACGCCCAACGCCCTGCACTAGTAACCCTCCCCTGCTGTATTTGTCAAAGGAACATTCCCACCTGTTTTAGTCAGCCAAAGGGGTTGGCTTTTATAAAGGGTATTTATTTGGAAAAGAAGCCTCAGTCACAAGGCCCTAAAGAATCCAACTCAAGGCACCGTAAGAGGTACTTTTTCATCCAAAGTCATTGGCCAGATGTTGAAGCAAGATGGCAGGCAATGTCTGCGAGGCTTGAGGGTTCAGCCTTCCTTCTTCCTCTTATGGCTCCATGGTCTCAACTTCCTATCTCAGCTGTAGGCTGGCATAAGGCTCATCTCTCTCCATGGAGCTCATTTCTTTCTAGTCTCAGTTGCTCTGGTGTCTTCACAAGGTCAGCTGTAGACTATCAGACTGATCACTCTTCAGGGCTCCAGCATCAAAACTAAGTTCTCTCCTTAGTCATGTCTTTTTCTGTGTTCTCCTGTATGTCTACTTCCATGTGAGAGTCTGTTTTATCAGCCCACCAAGGGGGTTGGGACTCAATGCTGAGTCACACTCTAATGATGTGGTTGAATCAAACCCCTAATAGCAACATAATTTAATAAGACATCTCAACTGAATCTAATACAATCAAAGGGTTATCACACCCAGAGGAACAGACCAGTTTACAAACATAGTCTCTCTTTTTGGAATTCATAAATAATCTCAAACTGCCACAACACCTATTCTAGCAAAGGAAGAACTTGTAACAATGATATAAAGGCAGTGGCCAAAAGAGGTTCTGAGGGGAGGTAGAGGAAATAATCAGTGTAACATGGGGCATTTCTGGGATATTGGAATTGTCCTGCATGACAATGCAATGACGGATACAGGCCATTATACATTTTGTTAAAACCTATAAAATTGTGCGATATAAAGTATAAACTATAATGTAAACTATGGACCATGGTTCGTAGCAATGATTCCATATGTGTTCATCAATTGTAACACAGGTACTACACTAATGAAAGATGTTGTTAATGGGGAAAAGTGTGGCAGGGGGAGGGGATGGGGTATATGGGAATCCCCCTATATTTTTTAGGCAACATTTATGTAATCTAAAGCTTCTTCCAAAATAAAAAAAAGAGATCGTACAACTTAACAACAACAACAAAAGAAAACCACCTGATAAAAATATGGGCAAAAGACCTGAATAGATATTTTTCTAAAGAAGAAAAATAAATGGCTATAAAACACATGAAAAATTTTAAACATCACTGGCTATTAAAGGAAATGCAAATCAAAGCTACAATGAGATATCATTTCACACATACTAGAATGGCCACTATTAACAAACAGAAAACTATAGGTGTTAGAGAGATGTGGAGAGATAGAAACTCTTATCCACTCTTGGTGGGAATGTAAAATGGTACAGCCACTGTGGAAGTCTGTTTGGGGGTTCCTAAGGAAGTTATAGATCTACCATGTGGCCAGGGAATACCTCTACTAGGTATATACCCAGAAGAACTGAGAGCAATGACATGAACAGACATTTGCATACCAATGTTCATAGCAACATTATTCACAACTGCCAAAAGATGGAAACAACCCACATGTCCATCAACTGACAAATGGATAAGAAAACTGATGTATATGCAAGGATGGAATATTATTCAGCTCTAAGAAGAAATTAAGTCATGAAGCACATGACAATGAGGATGAACCTGGATGACATTATGTTGAGTGAAGAAGCCAGCCACAAAAGGACAAATATTATATGATTTTGCTACTATGAACTAAATATAATGATCAAATTCATGGAGTTAATAGCTAGAATATAAGTCAGCACAGAATAGAAGGTGGGGGGCGCGGATGTGGCTCAAATGGTTGAGCGTCCGTCTGCCACATGGAGGGACCTGGGTTCGATCCCCGGGACCTCCCGGTAAAATAAAAATATATATATAGAAGGCGCATGGGCTGCCAGGCTCTGTGTGCCGGTGAGCCTCCAGGCCCTGGGAGCCAGACAGCAAGAAGATGACGTAAAAGGAGAGAGACAAGACGAGATGCTCCGAAAGCTCCGAAAACCAGGAGCCAAGGTGGCACAGATGGCTAGAACACCTCTCTCCTACATCGGAGGTCTTCAGGATCGAATCCTGGTGAAGACTGGAGGAGGAGCATGAGAAGAGATGAAAGAGACACAGAGAATTGCCCAGCGAATGGACACAAAAAACAGCAAATGGGGAAGGGGGCGTTTAAAATGGATCAAGTAAATAAAAATAAATAAAAAATTAAAAAAATTTAAAAAAAGAATAGAAGGTGGTTAGAGAATGGAAAGCTGAGGTTTAATCTGTGCAGAATTGGTGAAACCTTGTTTGTAAATGTTTGTATATGAATAGAAATGGTGAAAGCACATCATGGGATTTGTAATTAATAGGACAAACATATGGGTATAATAGTGGTTTGTTTTTAGTTGCTTTTCTTTTTTAGGGGGGAGTAATGAAAATCATCTAATATCGATTGAAGTAATGAATGTACAACTCGGTGATTACACCAAATGCCACTGACTGTACACTTTACATATTAAATGGCTTATGAACAACAACAAAAAATAGCATGGGTTGAGGGAAAAATACACCAAATGGAAGGAACAGACTATAGTTAATAGTAATACTTTGATGATGCTCTTTCATAATTTGTTAAAAATGTTTCACAACAATACAAGGTATTTGTGGTTGGGTGATATATGAGAGTGCTATATGATGCTACGCATATATGTTTTGTAAGTTCATAAATTTTACTATACAATTATTGTTTATGTCTGTTCATGCATGAATGATATACTTCAATAAACTGTTTTTAAAATGAAAAAAAAAGAAAAAAAAAGAAGATGATACTGGGTGACCATAAAGAACAATTAGAAAGGTTACAAAAAACTTAACAGAGGTTACAAAAAATTTAAAAACAATGGATGAGATTAAAAACACATGAGAGGGATATAACAGCAGATTTGAATTGGCTGAGGACAGAATTGGTGACTTGGAGGACTGAGCATCTGAACATGAAAAGACAGGGTAACAGAAAGAGAAAAGAATGCAAAAAATGGAACAGGGTCTCAGGGAACAGAATAACAACATAAAACACACAATTATACGCATTACTGCCGTCCCAGAAGAAGAAAACAGAAAAGGGGCAGAAGAATATTCGAGGAAGTAATGAAAGAAAACTTTCCAACCCTTATAAAAGGCATATATATCAATATCCAAGAAGGAAAACACACCCCAGACAGAATATACCTGAAAAGACTTACTCCAAGACACAGTTCAGAATGTCAAATGCCAGAGATAAAGAGAGGATTCTGAAAGCAGCACGAGAATAGCAATGCATCATATACAAGAGGCGCTCAATAAGACTAAGTGCTGATCTCTCATCAGAAACCATGGAGGTGAGAAGAAAGCGGTATGATGTATTCAAGGGACTGAAAAAGAAAAACTGCCAGTCAAGAATTCTTTACTAGGAAAAACTCTTCTTGAAAAATGGAGGCTGAGCATAAAGGCTTCACACACAAAGAAAAACCGAAAGTATGTTAACAGAAGACCAGATTTACAAGAGATACTAAAGGGATTGCTGCAGCCAAAAAAGAAAAGACAAGGATGAGGGACTTGGAGAATAGTATAGGAATGAAGACTATTAGTAAGGGTAACTTAAAGGTTAAAAGACAATAGCAAGATACGACAACGGAAAGCCAAAGGTTAAAATGAAGTAAGTAAAGCCTTTACAGTAATAAAAGTGAACATTAATGAACTGATTTCCCCAATCAAAAGACAGATTGACAGAACAGATAAAGAAATATGAGCTATCTATCTGCTGTCTACAAGACACTCAACACAGATTTAAAGACACAATCAGGTTGAAAGTGAAAGTCTGGAAAAAATTTCCACATAAATAGAAACCAAAAAAGATCTGGAGTAGCAATACTAATATCAAACAAAATAGATTTTAAATGCAAAACTGTCATAAGGGATGAAGAAGGTCATTATACATTAATAAAAGGGGCAATTCAGTAAGAAGAAACAACAATAAGAAATATTTATGCACCTAACCTGGGTGGCCCAAGATACAGGAGGCACACACTGGCAAAACCGAAGAGAGAAATAGATGTTTCTACAATAATAATAGTTGGAGACTTCAATACCATTCTCAGGATTGGATATAACAATCAGACAGAGGATAAATAAGGAAACAGAGCTTTGAATGACAAGATAAAAGAACTAGACCTAACAGACATTTACAGAGCAATACACACCCAAGACAATAGGAAATACATTCTTTTCATGGATCCTTCTCAAGGATAGACCATATGTTGGGTCACAAGACAAACTTAATAAATTTTGAAAGATTGAAATTATATAAAACACCTTCTCTGATCATAATAGAATGAAGATAGAAATCAATAAAGGACAGAAAAAGGGGGAAATTCACAAATATATGGGGATTAAACAACACACTCTTAAATAATCAGTGGGTCAGAGAAGGAATTGCAAGAGAAATCAGTAAATATCTTGGGACAAATGAAAACAGTAAAACAATATAAAACCTATGGGATACAACACAGGTAGTGCTGAAAGGGAAATTTATAGCCCTTAATGCTCACATTAAAAAAGAAAAAGAGGGTACTGGGTGTAGCTCAGTGGTCTAAGCACCTGCTTCCCATGTATAAGGTCCCAGGTTCAAACCCCGATACCTCCTAAAAAAGGAAAATTTTAAAAAAGAAAATTAATAAAATGAGCTAAAATCAAAAACCTAAACTCACACCAAAAAGAAAAAGAAAAGCAAACTAATCCCAAACTAACCAAAGGGAAGAAATAATAAGGATTAGCGGTGAAATAACTGCAAATTGAAAACAAAAATAAAATCAACAAAACCAAAAGTTGGTACTTCAAGAGGATCAATAAAATTGGCAAACGCTTAGCAAGACTGACAATCAAAGAAAGAGAGAAGATGTAAATCAGAAATGAGAAGGGGGATGTTACCACTGCCCCCACAGAAATAAAAGGGATCAAAAATTGATACAATGAACAGCTAAATGCCAACAAACTAGACAACACAGCCGAAATAGACAATTTCCTAGAAACAAGCTAACAACCTACACTGACCCTAGAAGAAACAGAAGACCTCATCAAACCAATCACTAATAAAGAGATTAAAAGTTATCAAAAACCTCCCAAAAATGAAAAGCCCACAACAAGATGATTTCACAGGTGAATTCTACCAATCATTCGAAGATGATCTAATACCAATCTTGCTCACACACTTCAAAGAAATTGAAAGAAAGGAACGCTACCAAACTCATTCTATGAGGCCAATAACACCCTAATACCAAAACCATTTAAAGATACAACAAAAAAAAGGAAATTACAAATAGAGAGATGGAAACAGAAAAGTAGCTATGTATGGCAGGGAAAGCATACAGAAATTGAGAGGTGATGAGTTTTTGTTTCTCTGTTTTTTGTTTATTATTATTAATGGAATAATGAAAATGCTCTAATAATGACTGAAGTGATAAGACGCACAACTATGTAATTATACCAAATACCATAGACTGTACACTTTGGATGGATTTATGCTTTATTAGTATGTATCAATAAAATTGATTTGTTAAAAAAAAATTACCAATTTGTCTAATGAATACAGATGCGAAATACCTCAACAAAATACAAAAGTATATTAAAAGAATTATACAGGTATGCAAGGGTGGTTCAACACAAGAAAACCAATTAGTGTAATACACCACATTAACAAAATACAGGGAAAAATTACATGGTCCTCTCCACTGATGCAGAAAAGGCACTTGACAAAATCCAGCATTCTTTCTTGATAAAAACACTTAGAAAAATAGGCAGTGCCTAATAAAAGAAAACAGACCAATATGTCAAGCCCTCAATATTACCGCATGTAACTATGAACCATGTTCTTCCACAACTGAAACTTAGTAGTTACCAGAAGTTCCAAAGGGAAGGGAGAAAAGAATAGAATCGATGGAACATAGTGCTTATTTAGAGCTTTGGAATTGTTCTGCATGATCTTGCAATGATGGATACAGGCCATTTTAAATTTTGTCAAAACCTGTAAAAGTGTATAGTACAAAATGTAAACCATAATGTAAACTACTGACCATGGTTTGCAGCAATGCTTCAATATTTGTACATCAATTGTAGCAAATGTACCATACACCAGTAAAATGACATTAATAGGGGAGAGGGGGAAAGGGGGAGGAGGTTGGGTATATGGGAATCCCCTATATTTTCTATGTAACTTTTCTGTAACCTAAAGCTTCTTTGAAGATAAAGCAAAAAAAAAATAAAAAATACAACATTGGGAGAATATACAGAAGAAACTGTCATTGCACAATTAACAGTGACAAGAAACATTGAATAAAAGAAACACTGAATGAAATTTTTTATTATACTTTTTTTATTTTTACCTTTATTTTTATTTTTTTATTCTTTATTTTTGTTATTTTTATTAATTATTTTCTAATTAGTTTTATTTGTTTATTTTTTTTAGCTTTGTGTTTGGGGAGATTTTGGATACAGAAAGGTCACAAATGTGGCAGGTGAGAATCATTGGTGCGGGGTGTCAGTGATGGGGGGATGTGTGGGAAGGGTTGCACCTGGGAAATGCCTCTATGGCACATGAATATGTTCAAGTGGTCATGGAATGTTGGGGTACGTGGAGATCCAAACAACAACCAAGAATATTGAATTCCTGCTACATTCTCTAATAGAGCAGCAAGAATCCTCTAAGTACGTGGGCAGTGCCTAGCAAAGGAAGACAGATCAATATACCAGGCCTTTGATATTGACAGTTGTACTTATGAACCTTGTTCTTCTGAAATTCAAACTTAGCCTGTATTATATGCTGCCTAAGAGTTATCTCCTGAAAGCGTCCTTTTTGCTCAAACGTGGTCTTTCTCTAAGCCAAACTCAGCACATAAACACACAACTTTCCCCCAGCGTGGAACATCCCAGGGATGAGCCCCCCTGGCACCGAGGGATTACTACCAAGTGCCAACTAGCAACGCATCTGGAAAAACACCTAGAGCTAAAGGGGGAAATATTAAATACAAATGAGTTTTTATGGTTAAGAGATTTCAACATGAGTCAGAAGGTTACATTTATGCACATCTCAGCTGGATCTCATTGACTGCCACAGTAAACGCTGCCTCAAACAGCAGGGCTCCCGAGGGCTCTAGAGACATCTAGACACTATAGGCTGGACAGACAATCTCAGGAATTGGGCACCATGTCAGTGGGCCTTACATTGGAATATATGCTCCCCAATGTAACAGAGTTAGATTCATTTAAAATTTCCCTGAAATCTCAGCAAGAGTTGAAATGCCTACTCTCCCATTCATTGGACTCGTCCAGGACAACTAACAAAAGGATGAAGATGGATAACACCCACCGCAAAAAAACAGAGTATCTACAACTGCAAGCAAGACAGTTCCATCCATCTGCCCCATAGGATCTTGGCCCCCTCTCCATCAGAAACAGAGTGGACATCATCATCCCAAAATTCTCAAGATTGAGGAATGAACAAACATAAGGGGGTAATGCAACTACGGACTAAAGTAGACTTATGATTATTCTAGTAATGGAAGAACTTGTATCATTGATATAAGGGCAGGAGCCACCAGAGGTTCTTAGTGATGGGAGAAGGAAAAATAGGTGGCATTTTCGCAACATTGGAGTTGTCCTGCATGACACTGCAATGATGGATACAGGCCATTGTATATTTTGTCATAACCTACAAAATTGTGCAGGACAGACTGTAAAATATAATGTAAACTGTAGTCCATGGTTAGTAGCAATGCTTCAATATGTGTTTGTCAACTGTAACAAACGTACCTCACTAATGAAAGATGTTGTTAATGGAGGAAAGTATGGGAGGGGGAGGGGTAGACTATATGGGAATCCCCTGTATTTTTGATGTAACATTTATGTAATCTAAAGCTTCTTTAAAAATAAAAAATTAACT
>JAQZBX010015178.1:0-37807 GCA_029593785.1 Cabassous unicinctus
CAATTGTTGCCAAGGGCCCTGGCCCAATTGCTGCTAAGGCCTCCAATGACGGGTAAGATCCAGTAAATTGCACAGCATGGTCTAGACCTAAAACAGGCACAGTTCCCCCTCAGCCAACCAGCCTTCAAAAAATAAAGAAAAAGGGGCAGATGTTGGCTATAACTCAAGAAACGAAACTTAAGTCCTGGGTGAGAAACGAAACTTAAGTTCTGGGAGAGAAATGAAACTTAAGTTCAGGGCAAGAAACGAAACTTAACAAGCAGCCAACGGGCATGCACGGCCACTACCCTCCCCCTTACCCTAACCCTTTCCCCTGCACTCCTCTCTGTTTTCTCCTACCCAGCAACAACCCACGCCAACCTATCTCAACTTCGCCTGATTTTTTACCAATCAGATAACACCACATCACCCCTCAACCCTTTATATTGCACTGCACTTCCTCAATAAAGCAGACCTGAGTCACCAGCCTCGTCTCCGCAGTTTCTTTCCTGCGTCGCCCTCCACGCCGGATTCCCCCCACCGGGGGGACCGACCCTCTGTGGCCGAGCCACCCCCCAATTCACACCCTCACTGTATGTACAGTGGATTTTCTTCCATTCCTTCCCCAGTGTCTTACTTTTTTTATATTGTCTTCAAAGAAGTTTTAGGTCACAGTAAGGTTACATACAGAATATAGGGGACTCCCATATACCCAACATCTTCCCTCTTTTCCCCCTTCCCTAGTAATAATCTTTTTTACATGTGGATGGTACATTTGTTACAACTGATGCATAAATATTGAAACATAGCTACCAACCATAGTCAATGGTTTACATTATGGTTTACATTTTAGACCATGCACTTTTATAATTTTTGGTGAAATTTAATATGGCCTGTATCCATCATTGCATGATCATGCAGAACACGTCCATTGCCCCCAAATACCCCCTCTACAATCTCTTCTATTCTTCCTTCCCCTTCCCCTTGGGACCTGTGGAGACCACCAGTCTTCACTCCTTGAATGACAAGATTCTTAGATACTTGCAACAATGCTGAGGGCTGGACACATTAGTCTGTCCTCCCCTATTAGGAACTGCCCATGCTCTCGAGAGACACACACCCCCTCTGTTTGAGAACATATCGGGCCTCCCCAGCATGGGAGTCCAACTCCTTCTCACTCATTATTTGGGTCTCCCCTCACTGCTACAGCACACTATGACAAAATGATCCCAAGGAACAGAGAGTCTACAACTGCAAGCAACAGAGTCCCATCCATCTGTCCCATGGAATCAAAGCCTCCTCTCAATTAGAGGTAAAGTGGACAGCACCACAGAGTCCTCAAGATTGGGTAGTGAACTATGGACTAGAGTGGACTTACTGGTATTCTACTATGGACTTGTGATTCTAGCAATGGAAGAAACTATATCATTCATGTGGAGGCCCTGGCGACTGGAGGATCTGAGGGCAGAGAGAGGGAAATACAGGTGAAATGTGGGGGCATTTTGGGGACTTGGGAATTTTCCTGAATGACATTGCAATGACAGATACAGGCCATTGCATGTCTTGCCATAACCTGCAGAATTGTGCAGGAGAGAGTGTAAACTACAATGTGAACTATATTCCATGCTTGGTGGCAATGCTCTAAAATGTTTTCATCAATTGTAACGAATGTGTCACACTAATGAAGGATATTGTTAATGTGGGAAAATGTGAGAGGTGTGGGAGCGGGGCATATGAGAATCCCCAGTATTTTTGTGTAACATTTACGTAATCTAAACACTTTTTTAAAAAAATAAAAATTCAAAATATATTTTTTAAAAAATTAGATGAAACTGAGGAGGTTAAAGAGGAAGGACATTTGGTCCTGCCACACCTACAAATTGGGCCAGGCAAATTCTCACAGCCTCAACCAGATGAAATGTTTATGACTAAGGCAAATACTGTGCATTCTGATGAACCAGTGTTACATATTGCCTTTAATTTCTAAAATTATTCCACTAGTGACACCATAAAAGGCTTTTATATAAGTTTTGTACTATGTGTTTCTTGATATATTAATATCAGTATCCTACAGAATTACATATAAAGAGAAAAGTTTTATAGAGCTTCCTCATATTTATTTATATTTTATACAATCCATTATAATTTTTTATTTTTACTTTAAAGCCCAAGCTGTTCAACATCCCAAATCCTGAATTGTTAGGCATATTCTGAAAACTATCTATACAAATCTACAATGAGAAATTCCTTGTTATATTTCCATAGACCAAAAAGTCAACAATCTTTGAGTACTAAAAAAAGTAACAGGATAGCATATATGAAGAATGGAAACAGGGAAACTAATATAAAAATGTGACTCGTCAAATTCAAAGTTTACAATCTAGTTATGGAGATGGAAACCATATATGAAACTTCTGCAGACCTCAAGAAAAATACATGTACAAAGCAACATCACCAGCTGTACAAATTGATACTAAATACATAGATCTTGAGAGGAAGATGAATAGAGGGAAAATGGTCAGAAGTGTCAATCTAGGTGTGTTTTCTATAAAGGTTAAAGAGGAAACTGATAAGGGGACCAGATTTATATAAATGGAGGGAATGCTTTGTAGGTAAAGTGTATGCTAATGTGAAAGAGAGGGAAGTGTGGACGAAGGTGGAAAGACATGAGATTTGTTGGAAATTGATAAAAATCTGAGACATACTACCATCAATAGAAAACAGCAAAAGTAAAAAAATTATAAACAAGAGTGTACTCTGGAGATTATACATAATACATTATATATAATATATTATTTGTTACTGTAAACATTTATACCAGCTATTTATTACATATGTTACACATATTTTACAAAGAAGAAAAAAAGAATAAAGTATTTTATGCTTAAAATCATTATATTAACATGCCTATATCTACTTCAAGATCCCACAAATGGAAAGTATTGTGAAGCAGGTTTAGTGTCACAAAATATTCAGATATACCTTAGATTAAATGAACAAAAGAAGGTATTTGAGTTTATTCTGTTCGTCAACATTTGTAAAGTTTTTAAGTAAAAGAACAATGAGCTCAGGTTGCGTCATAAGAAATTTTAGAGTTAAATGTATTCTCTGACAATAGATGATAAAAAAAAAAATCAAGGGGAGATTCAGGAAAAAGTGTTAAGCAAGAAAGAGTTTATGTGAAGGATAGGTTAAAAAGAGTCAAAGCAGCATTGTGCAATAGAACACTTGACTAGAAACCTGGAAACAAATTCCCAGAGTTGCCTCTAACACTAAGTAACTAACCCAGCTTGTCATCTATTAAAGTTTATGAACCTTTTGCAATCATTTCCAATTCCATTCTTTTGAGCCAATAAAGTGAGTGTAATGTAAGAGGATGGATAAAGCCTTCTGGATCGGAACTTCAGAAATTAATCCACTCTAAAAGAGAATTCTGAATATTAAATAGTGTTTTTTTACTAAATAAGTTTTTTTTTTCTCTAAACTGGCCTCTATGGTATGATCTAAATTTCTATTTTCACTCTCCCTTTCTTTTAAAAATTATATGGGTGTTAAAAGCATATTCAAATAAGTCAAGAGTATAAATTTGACTTTTCATCACTGTTCTTGAATAGAAAGTACTCTTTAATACAATCATTTTTAAATAAAGGTTTTTTGAACCAGTGAGAGGATTAGTTTCCATTTTAATCAACCAGTGGCACTGATCCCATTGAGGAAAAACCAAGAGAAAATATTGATGGCACACTCATATGCTGTCCTGTAGAAATACCTTTAGAGAACAAACTCCCCAAAATACATTTTCTACTCCTATCTATGTTGTTGCAATTCTTTATTAGTTCCTTGCTTCTGTAAGGATGTCCTATCACAAGGCATAGACTGACCTCAAACGAACTTGATTAATCAACTTTCAAATTCTCAATGCAATGATAATCCAAAATGTAGGAAGATTAACTATCAAAACTAACTTGGATGTTCCAATAATCAAGATTCACTGTAGATGATATAAAAAACAAAATAGATGAAATTCAAAAGAAAAAACTTCAATATTAAAACACTGGTAAAATTACCAAATGATATCAAGAAGAAATTTTAGACACAATTCCAATGTAATTGCAGTCTTCAGATTTTGGGAACAAAAGAAACACTTTTTAAAAAAATTTGGATCAGCACTAGCATACTGAGCAAATAAAGAGGTACTTAATAGGAGAAGAATTTATGGTATTACAAAAAAAATGACTGGTAATAGAATATAAACCAGATGAAATCCAGTAATTAAAGATATACTTGAAGATTTTTTTTGATAAACACTTGCAAAGCACGTTGTAGAATTTCACATTAAGTGAAGGGGAATGTAAAATTTTCTTTTATGCATTGTAATTTTTACTTTATGGAATACTATATTATAGATAAATCATAATAAAAAATCAGTGCTGTTTTTGGCAATTAATGGCAAATTGGTTTTTTTTTACTTCATAAGAACAGTTACAAAAGTGAGATGTATTAAGGCAATTATTACATTCTGAGGGCAGTAACAGAGTACTCTTCTTATACTGCAACTAAAAGCCTTAATTCTCATTAATAATAGTAAATAACATGGAATAGAGATTTCAAATAGTCTAAGAATGCAAATTAAAAAAAAATAGAGTAACAGAAAAGCAACTTAGAGTTGCTATAAAATAAATGTTGAGAAAACTATGCTTTCACATAGTTAAATAAGGTATCCAAATTTTCATGGTAAAAAGTAATGAAACAAATTACACTGCACCTATCAAGAATCATATTTAGGTAGGACAGAATTTATGAAAAATACAATTTCCTTAGTTTTGTATGCTTTAAAGTTACTTGAATGCATGTAAGAAAGTTTCTATAGGAAAATCTTTTGTTAGTTGAGGTACAACCTCACGTACCCAAATTTAGTAAGAAATGTCAGAAATGCTATGGCTGGTAATTACACATCAAATCTAAATCAAATAATAGATTTTTAATCATTAGAATGATCACAGTAATTTGAAAGGTGAACATAGCAAGAATGATGTTAACATAAAATTGTTGATATCAAAAACTGAAATTAATACTGGATCATTTCCATCATTAATCAGGAAATAAATCTATCTTGCAAGAGGATTTTCTGAGAGCAGCTAATAACTGCTATCACACATTCCTGAATCCATAAACCAAATATAGATAGAAGAGTGACTGATATTAGGAGCCTGAAAGTGACAGTTCCCTCATGAATATCACCAAACCATGTGACCTCATTGGTATTAAGATTTGAAGGAAAATTATCTTATCATGAAATAATTCAGCAGTCAGCTTGATGAGTACGTTGCACTGCAAAAGCACAGATATCTGTGTCAAGCTGATTTTCTGCCATTATCTGCATGTTTAGAGAGTTCCTTGAAAATAGAAAAAAAATAAATTAATGTTGTTTTGTATAAGTACATACAATCACAGCAAATATAATAAAAATAGGCTCAATAAGAGAGAAAAGGCTTAAATGTGGCCTCTAAATCTCTATTCACAATTGTTACTTGCATAAATCACCATTTAGATTTTATCCTCTATAAAATGCTACCTAATGACAGTGTCATCCCTTCAGGCTTAGAAGACACAGACATATAGGAAACTATTCCAAAAGAGTGCCGGTTTTGGATATCACAAATCACTAAACCAAAATGATCCCATTCACTACAATTTTTAATCAATATATTACTATTCCAAGAAGAGGAGATTAAATATTTTCCTCATCTCATGGAGTGTCTGTGACAAATATTGAAAAGGAAGAGGCAATGTCAGGTATGGCTTCAATGTAGGATGTCAGAGCTGCTACCTGTGTTATACGGGAGTGGGGGCAATTTTGACACAAATATAAAAGTTTCAAATGTCTATATTCATTGATCCAACAGAGTCATCTCTAGGAATTTATTTGAGATACATACCCACACATATCTACATCATTGCATGCATGTATGTGTGCAAATGTGTTTATTGTAGCAATATTGGTAATAATAAAAAATGGAAAAAAACTAAATATTTATTAACCAATGCTTTATATCTTCATTCAATGGAACTCTATAGCCAGTAAATCAGTAAAATGAATAAGGTGATTGCCTATAATATTGCATACACATATACATATACATATGCAATAAATATATAATACATATACGTAGTGTGTAAGATGATTTCATTTGTGTTTTATTATGAATATAAACCTTCACATATGTAAATCAAGAAAACTCATATTTTAAAAACTTACTACAGTTTTAACTTATTTTTGTAGACTCCTACATGATGAAATTGAGTCAAAGAAGGAGCTTAAACGGAACTCCCTTACAAAGTAGCAAAAACTTTTCCCCTAGAATTCTAAGAGACCTGCCACCCAGAAAATCAAGGAAAGAAAAAAGAGCTTTCTAGAGGAAGTTAGCAGGTGTTAGCAGCCGGCGTAAAGAGACTAGTGGAAGGCCATTACTTCTGGCGGGAAGTGGCCAGTTAACTTTAACTACATCTTTTCTAACAGATGGGATGCTGAGATTGTTTGAGGTGATTAAAATTGAAATATGGAGCAAGCATTTGGAGTGATTTCCTGCAAGGGACTTTTCAGAAATACTCCAGAGGTACCAGACTTTCCATACTACATGGAATAAAGATGAAGAGCACACGTAACGGCATTTATTCAAATCTAAGAAGCACATTTTGCCCTGAAATGTGTCTTGCAATCATTGTGTGCATTTATTCTGGCAGTGTGTTTTTTTTATTGATCTATATTTTTGTTAAAAATATTATTTGAATGGTTCATCTTATAATTTGTGATCTTTTAGAACCAGTGAATTATGGTTCCTATATTTTAAAGCATAGAAATAATATAGAAGAAAAATAGCATGGGAAGGAAAGATAAATGGGGGGTTTTAATTGATACTTCATAAATGACTAAATATCTGGTACTTTAATTTGCACAAAACATATTCCTTTTCCAACTCATCATTGTAGAAGAATGAGTTCACAACATATATCTCCAATTCCTTCTAGAATGTAAGCTCCATGAGGGAAGGGATATTTGTCTGTTTTGTTTAATGGTAAATCCCTAACACCTAGTAATGGACTTGCCTCATAATAGATGATCAGAAATAAATAGATGTGCAAATGAATGAATGAATGAATGAGTGAGTGAACTTAATTGTCTTTTAATATGAGCCTTTATACTTCCTTTGTCTTTGTGTGGATATACAAGCCTCATATTTTTTCTCATGCTTCCAAAGAAAAAAGCTCCCCCTATTTTACATAGGAAAATAAGATTTAATCAACAGAAATAATTTTATTCCAAATTTTTTCTTCATACATTATGTCCATTTCTCTTATGCTATTAGTCAATGTCTGTGTAGCTATTGGTTTGTGTAACTACCTAGGTATCACGGACACTGAGAAATGACTATTCTTTACCTGCCTTACAATGTTCCCAGCCTGGAATTTTCCCTCTGCCTACAGCCAACTAAAACAACATGGTATTTGAAAAATCATTAAAGTAGTTACTACATGATCCAGCAATTCCACTCCTAGGTATCAAATCAATTATTTTTCAGAATGACCCTCTCTTTACCATACACCAAAAGATTTCTCGGTTCATCTACTCTCAATTCCCAGATTACTCCAAATACTATTTCAGAGAATAACCCCTTTTCCCATAAACTGCCATTTTTAACCACAATCATTTTGACACAAGCATAGCCTAAATGCTATTCCCACCCTCTCATTTACTGGCAGAAATGGCCTTGGTTAGTCAGAGGGATTAGCAAAATAGAAATGGTGTGGGAAAAAGAAAGCATAGAATTGTATCACATTGTTTTTTCTTTTGACAGAAAAATGTAGTAAGCATAAATGTCCACTGAACTATTATATATTTCATTCTACAGCCTTATCACAACATGAAGTTATGTGGGAATTTTGTATCTTCCCATCAATTATAAACTACCAGCACATTAGCCAGTAGACTACAGGGAGCAATTATTGGGGTCTAATAAATTCAGCAAAATTAGTTCTTACATATCAAGAAGTCATGCCTCAGACAATGTATGTGTGTGTGTGTATATATATATATATATATACACATATATTCATCTAAAAATAGAAAGAGAGAGAGAGAAATCTGAGGTCATTCCATTACATTATTTAAGATTCTAAAATTTACAACCAAATGAATTTAGAATACTAGCCATCTTCAGCAGACCCTAACAAGGATCTTTAAAATTAAAATATTTGCATTAAATTGAATTTCCCACCAAATATTCTTAATTTCCCTGTTCCAATATAAAAAAGCATTGCAGTCAACATAAAATACTAAACACTGTACTGAACTTTTAAATGCTAATAATAAACACATAAATCTTTCTGATGTTATTGAAAGAACAAATTAAATTCTAGGTCATTTCATTCAATAAATATATGATATGTCAGTTTGGGGTCCACATGTAAAATCTAGTCCCAAGATATAATTCTGAATCTCAGAGTTATTGTTTGTGATTTCATAACAACACAAAGGCAACTCATTGCTTTACCATTTATATGCTATCTTAATAATTTTGAATTATGCCAATTTTGTTGAACTCTTCAATAACTGTGACATTTATCTGGTCAAATTATTAGCTAAAATAAAAATGGAAAAAATGTGGTGTTGTCTGATAGATTATATTTCCCAGGATGGTTGCAATACTTTCTATCACACTTGCTTAATTGCAGTGTGACCTTCTCACTCCCACATCAAGTCTATTTTCTCTTTCCTTGAAAATGAGTGTGCACTGTGACTGCTTTGACCAATAGAAAAAGGCCAAAGTGATGAACTGGGAACTCCAAGCCCAGATCTAAAAAGGAGTGGCAGCTAACTGTTTGTTTGGCTGGTTAGCTGAAATATGGACCAAAAGGTAGCCAAAATTACATGAGGTCAAAATGCCAGAACTGCGGTGGTATAATATCAATGAGGGGATCCAAAGGCTTAGAAAGATTGGAATGTTACAGTGGGTTTATCATATAAGACCTGCTCACTCACTCCCGGAAGGTCCAGAAGACATACCTTTCAGCAGGACTGTGAGAAATAAATTTGTGAGACTAACTCCATCATTTCTGAAGAGCTCTGTTGTTCTTCTCTGAAGGCCAGAACTGCTGTTGCTGAACTGGGATCCTTCAACACAATGTAGATGATCAGATCCTGAGTTGGCAGAAGCCAAGTGGCAGCCTTAATCACCAAAAACAAGGTGGGAATGGCTATCATAATGAACAGCAAAGTCAAACCAACAATCAAAATAGTCTGACTCTCAGAGACCTATGGCGTTGGCTATTAGATCATGTGGTATCTAGAAGTAAAATAGATGGGCAGTCTACTAAATTCTTACTTGATTTGTATAAGCAGAAAAGTAAACAAAAGTCTAACTTGAATTACAAAAACAGAGAGTCATAGCTCCTTAATCAATTCCCAGACTTGAGAGAGTTGACAGACCCAGAGCTCCTAGAATGAGAGGCAGGCCAGGTCCCCTTGGGGAAGGATCCTGTTACAGTGCAAAAATTTATATGGTTAACCTTCCTCTCAACATTCCCCAAAGAGACCTATGGCCTTTTACTGTACACTGGAGAAAATGAAATGATCAGACATTTTGGGGATTATGAGACATTGGCTCAAAAATGACATTAATTCCAGGAGACCCAAAACGCCACTATAGTCCACCAGTCAGAGTAAGGGCTTATGGATGTCAGGTAATTGATGGAGTTTTAGCTCAGGTTCATCTCACAGTGGGTCTAGTGGATCCCTGGACCCATTCTGTGGTTATTTCCCCAGTTCTGGAAAGAATAATTGGAATACTCAGCAATTGGCAGAATCCCCACATTGGATCCTTGACTTATGGAGTGAGGGCTATAATGGTAGGAAAGGCCAGGTGGAAGCCCCTAGAACTGCCCCTACCTAGTAAAATAGTAAATCAAAAGCAATACTGGATTCCTAGAAGGTTTGCAGAAATTATCAACATAAAGGACTTGAAGGATGCAGGGGTGATGATTCTCACCACATCCCTATTCAACTTCCCTATTTGGCCTGTGCAGAAAACAGAAGAATCTTGGAGGATGACAGTGCATTATCATGAACTTAACTGGGTAGTGACTCCAATTGTAGCTGCTATTCCAGATGTGGTATTATTGGTTGAGCAAATCAATAGAATCTTTGGTACCTGGTATGCAACTATTCATCTGGCAAATGATTTTTTCTCAATTGCTGTTAGTAAGGACAACCAAAAACAGTTTGCTTAAAGCTGCCAAGGTCAGCAATACACTGTCACTCTTCTAGCAAGGGTATATCAGCTCTCCAACCCTGTGTCATAATGTTGTCTGCTGTGACCTTGATTGTCTTTCCCTCCACAAGACATCACACTGGTCCATTATATTTATAATATCATGCTGATTGGACCTAGTGAGCAAGAAGTAGCTATTACTCTAGACTTATTGGTAGGGCATTTGCATGAGAGAGGATAGGAGATAAATCCAACAAAAATACAGGAGCCTTCCACTTCAGTAAAATGTCTAGGTGCCCAGTGGTGTAGGGCATGTGAGATATCCCTTCTAAAGTAAAGTATAAGCTGTTGCATCTGGCCTCTCTTATGTCCAAAAAAGGGCACAACGCTTAGTTGATCTTTACAGATTTTGGAGACAACACATTCCTCAGTTGGGTGAGCTACTCTGGCCCATTTACTGCTAGTTTTGAGTGGGAACCAGAACAAGAGGAGGTTCTGTGACAGGTTTAGGCTGTTGTGCAAGCTGTACTGCCACTTGGGCCATAAGATCCAGCAGATCCAATGGTGCTGGAAGTATCATTGGCAAATAGAGATACTGTCTGAGACATTCAGCAGGCCCCTATAGGAGAATCACAATGCAGACTCTTAGGATTTTGGAGCAAAGCCCTGCCATCCTTTGCAGATAACTACTCTCCTTTTGAGAAACAGCTTTTGGTCTGCTCCTGGGCCATAATAGAGACCAAATGCCTAACCATGGGCCACCAAGTTACCATGAGAACTGAGTTGCTATTACAAGCTGTAAAGTTCAGCATGCACCACAGCACTCTATCATAAAATGGAAGAGGTATATATGAGATAGGATTTGAGAGGGTCCTGAAGGCATAGGTAAGTTAAATGAGAAAGTGGTCCAAACCCATGGCCCCCACTCTTGCCCCATTACCTTCTCTTTCCTATCTCACAGCTTTGGCCATTCTGCACAATATGCAGGTATAGCCTGAAAGTGGACAGTTGCAGCACTGCAGCCCCTTTCTGGGATATCCCTGAATGGCAGTGGTAAGGGAAAATCCTCCCAGTGGGCAGAACTTCGAGCAGTGCACCTGTCTGTTCATTTTGCTTGGAAGGAGAAATGGTCAGAGGTGTGTTTGTATACTGAATCATGGGCTGTTGTCAATGGTTTGACTGGATGTTTAGGGACTTGGAAGGAACATGATTGAAAAATTGGTGACAAAGTTGTCTGGGGAAGAGGTATGTGGATAGAACTTTCTGAGTAGACAAAAAGTATGAAGATATCTATGTCCCACGTGCTCACCAGAGAGTGACTTCAGCAAAGCCAATTGACCAATGGGCTTATGAACAAAGTGGCCATGGTAGTAGGGATATAAGTTATGCATGGGCTCAGCAATATGGACTTTCACTCACCAAGGCTGACCAGGCTACAGCCACTGCTGAGAGCCCCATCTGCCAGCAGCTGAAACCCTCACTCAGTTCCACACATAGCACCATTCTCCGAAGTGATCAGCCACTTCAATTAGATACCATTTATACCCATCCAATTAGCAAACATTTTAAAATTTGACAATAACAAGAGCTACAAAGGATATGAAGCAACAGAACTCTTCTATGCTGTCAGTGAGAATGTGAATATGTACAAAAACTTTGGAGAGAAATTTATCAATATCTGGTAGAATTGAAGATTTCTATATTCCACATCCCAGAAACTTCATTCCTATGCATGTACTCTGGAGATACTCTTACAAATTAGCAAAAAGAAACATGTATTAGAAATTTCTAACAGTATTTGTAAAAGTGAATAATTGGAAACAACCTAAAAGTCTATCAAGAAGAGACACAAGAATAAATTGTGTATACATTTATATATACATATAAACTGTATGCATATTTATTACAATTTATATAACATATAATATAATATATATATTTAAATATTATACAAAACTAAAATAAACTAGAGCTATAATTATCAGCATCAATGAATCTAACAAACAAAACATTGAGGGGAAAAGCAGATTGCAGAAAAATAAATGCTGCATGATCACAGTTATCAATAAAGCAAAATAATATTACATTTTATGGGAGCCCATATATATGTAGTTATGATATAAATAAGGCATGGAAGTGAAAAAAACATAAAATTCAGGATATTGGTAGCAGAAATAAGGAAATTGATAGGAGGGAAGAAGTATGATCATTAAAACTATGTTTCTAATTTAACTGAATGGATGGTAAACATGCAATTTTGTTATTTTTAGCACCTTTCTGTATATCTGAACTCTTTCACACTTCATTTTTAAAATGCAGAAAGGGGATGGGTTAAATAGAATATGTTACATAAAAATTACTCAATGATTAGTGTGCCAGGTTTAAGTAATTGAGACAGAAAATGAGAACAAGTCAGCAAGTCTAATGCCACACAGAGTGACAATTGACAGTGACAGCAACAGAAAAGCAGAAGAATATTAGAACAGGATCAGGACAGGGACATTGTCTTGACTGGAGATTTTATCTTTTCTTAGCAAAGAAGAATAGCAAATAAATCCAAAACCATACTGTAATATTATAATGTGTGTGTGTTTAAATTAGTAGGTTTTTTGAACAAAATAACACAATTTTTAAACAATCATCCAGAAATCCAATATCCAGAATTCATCAGTCTTTTAAATTTTTATTTTTTGTGTTTATCATTCTAGACTCTTTCTTTTGCTAATACATATTAAAATAAACAATTTTCCCAAAGGGAAATCATTCTGTATATAGCATCTTATAGCCTTCTTTTTAATGAAATATCACAAAACATCCTCCTAAATCTATAAATATAACAGATTTTTATTTCATTAATATATTGTGAAGGCAATATAAAGGATGGATTGAAAGAATCAAGATAGGAAAGCATTTAGGAGGCTGTTAAAATAAAGCAGGCAATAAACACCAGAGGCTTAAAGTATATATAAGTTCTGAATGGAGAAAAGTATATGATTTTTTTGAAAAAAGGTTAAAAGAGGCATAATTAAATGGAGAGCACTCTCGTGTTAATGAATAGGAAGAATCAGTAACCTAAAAATATCAGTCCTTCCCAAACTGATCTATATAATTGTGGTAGATTAAATCATGTCCCCCAAGAAGACATGTTCTTAATCTTAGTCTGCATTCCTGTGGTTATGAACTCATTTGTAAATAGGATCCTCTGAAGATGTGTTTTCAGTTAAGGTGTAGACTTATCTGTGAATAGAATCTTTTAAGATCCTATGTAAGTATGGCCAAACTGAATGAGGGTGGGCCTTAATCCATCTGAGTGGAGGACTTATTAAGAGAAGAAATTCCAGACACATTCAAAGTCAACAGAAACGGGAACAGCAGACACAAGAAGAGAGAGATCCCCATGTGACAGGAGTTAGAGATGTAAAAGGAAGAACCCCAATGATTGTGGCAAGTTAGCACCAGAACACTAGACTGCAGAGAGAAAGCATGGCCTTGCTGATGCCTTCATTTTGGACTTCTAGCCTTCAAAATGAGACTCAATAAATCCTTGATGTTTAAGCTAACCCACTGTACAGCATTTGTCATAGCAACTCTGGAAAACCTTTACAACAATAGCCTATGCATTACCAATCAAAATTCCAACAGGACATTTTATGGAACTTGACATGGTGATTCTAAAATAAAGAGCAAAAGAATAAACAGATTGTTTGTTACAAAGAATATATCATATATCAATGCTTATTATAAAAACATGGCAATGACAACATACCAGAAGAGACAACCAACAGAAATGAAAGTGAAAGCCCAGAAACAAATCCAAACACATAAGGAGATTTGATAAATGATAAAAGGTACCATTTCAGATCATTGGGAAAAGAATGGATTAATAAATAAATGTTGCTGGGACAACCGATAATCCATATAAGGAAACTGGATACTTAGTCACACTATAGAGAAAAGTTAATTCCTGATTGATGAAAAAAAATAAACATGAGAGGCAACATCTTAGAATATTTAAAATAAAATATAGGTTAATGACTTTATAAACTCAGGGTGGAGTAGGAGCTCATAACTAAAGTGCAAAAAGCATTCACCTTAACAGGAATTTTTGTTAAACTTAACTATGTTAAAATTAAAAATTAGTAGTTATCAAAATACAATATAAAGAAAAATGAAAAGACAAACAACAAAATAAGAAAATAACTCACAATCAGTAAGAAAAAGACAAACAACCCATAGGAATATGGTACAAAAAAGGTAAACAGATATTTCATAAAGGAGGAAAATGCCCATTATATGAAAAGATACTCAACATCAACAAAAATTATGGAATACACAAATTATAACCTCAATGATACAGCATTCAGTCCACTGGATCAGCAAAAATTAATAAATCTAATAATATCAGGTCTGGCAAGGAAATGATGGTAATTTGATACAACCATTTGAGAAAATAAGGGGCAAGCCATTCCACTCCTAGCTATATAATCTGGAAAAACTCTTGCATATGAGCCACTGAACATTGCAAAAACGTTTACAGCAATTTTTTTGTAATTATACAAACCTGGCAACAACATAAATGTCCTTAGATAGCAGTTTGAAAAATATATTGCCATATATTCTGAAATGAACTATTATGCAGCAGTGGAAAAGAAGGAACCACATCGGCACACAAGACAGAAAAATCATAAAAACAAAATGTTTAGTGGAAAAACTGGTTTTAGAAGCAAGCAAAACTAAATAACATTTTGTTTATGGGTACATATATGTGATTTTTAAACTATTAAAAATTGTGTATGATGAACATATAATTTAGTGTAAGTAGTTACTCTCCATGGAGGTAAAAAAGCATGTGGATGGAATCAGATTGGAAAACACAGTTAACTTCAAAATTTTTGGTAGTGATTTAATTCTTAGGTTGGATATAGGTTCACAAGTGTTGATTTATTATTATGCTTCATAAGATAGGTATGTGTTATGTATTCTTATATATTAAATATTACATAATTTTATGATAAATTATAAGGGCTTTATTTAAGGAATTTGTATCAGGGAAGCCGGCATGGAAGTAAGATATAGATTTGAGAAAATATATAATGGTGATATTTCTAGGACTTGGTTATTTATCTCATGAGAGAACGGGAGGCAGGAGAAAAATGTAATTATTAATGTTGGGTTTTGATAGTGTTATCTGTAATTAAGATAGAGCATGCAGGAGTTTTGAGATTTGTTTGGTTAGTTGATGAGATTTAGCTGAAGGTGGGAGGCTTTGGAAGGGGAGAGTACACATTCACTTTTTTACATTATGCTTGAAGTGCTGATGGAATACTTAAGTAGTTATGTTTGGAAGTCAAATTAATACAGGACTCTGAAACTCAGAGAAAAACACATGCATACCAACATCATCACATATGAAAGGTATTTAAACCTCAAGAAGTAGGTGCTCCATAATGCATTAGGCAGCAAGCCATTGTTAGCTGTCCTATCAGCAAACTTCTGCCCTTTCCAAAGCAGAGGTCCACTTGTAAACTATCATAGCCACTCTTAACCAAATGATTGCCACATAAGCATCTTCTTTCCCTTTTGAAAGTGTTCAAATTCAGTTAGCCATATGGTTCTCAAGTTCCTTCCAAATTCTAAAAGACAATAGGAAGAATATTGAGAGTATTTCAATTTAGCCTTGTGCAAGTATCTATTCAGTCTTTCTTGCTCTGCTTATCATACTCTATTACCCCATCTTTATTCAGACTTTCCTTAAATTATTTAGAGTATCTAGCTCCTGCTTGCTAGGCCTCCCCTGTAATCATGATCAATCATTCCATCTGATTTCCTTTTTGCCCCGTTGTTCCAGCCCCTGAATTTGACATATATCAGGTTTTCTTCTCTTAAGTCACCACTTGGACTTCTGACTTGCACTCTCTATCCCACCAGATCCAGCATATTAAGGGGATGGGAAGTGGACCCCAAAATTTTAGAATTCATATTTTCTACTGTTTAGCCAATAACTTATCCAAGAGATGTTATTGACTTATCCCTTAGGAGATGAGATACAGGATTCACAAGAAATAATGATTCTGTAAAGTTTCAAATTCTGACGTGCTTGGCAGAAGACAGATCCCATGTGTGGCAAATTTGGACTTACAAATACTAAGCATTAAGTGTACAGAAAAAAGACATTGAAAGAAAGCAGCATGCAGAAAGATGATGAAAGTACATCAAAAATAAATTTTGCTCAATTTACAATGTTTAGCACATCTTGCATTGTAAATAACATATCCATCATTAATTTTTAAAATATAGGGTATATTCTTTATATCTTTTCTTGTGAGAAATTAACTGCCATATTTCTAGATGTATTTCAAACGGAACTCCTTATGGTAAAGAAATTATCTTATACAACTCTGTGTCCCCAGCATCCAGTATCATTTCTGGCATTTATTTATTCACAGAATGAATAAATGAATAAATTAATATAATAAGAGCAAACACTTGAATACATGCTTACCATTTATCAGACATTCTAAATGCTTAACATATCTTAGCTCATGTTAGTTATTTACATTCAGAATTGGAATTGAATCACTTTTCTACTAGCTAATGAAAATCAGGAGTTAATTTTATTTGACCTTCTACCATAGCCAAAATATTATCTGAAGACTCTATGAAATAACGGCAATATTTTGGTTATCATGAAAAAAATAAAATCGGAGAATTTAGAAAATAATAATATATAAACAATTTTCCCAATATATTTATAAAGCTTTGACTATTTAGGGTGACTGGTCAGCTCATAATGCCTCATTCTTTCTCCTGGAATTGGCTATCATAAGGGTGAGCCATGGCAGCTATATTTTAAAGTGACCCTGCCGAACTAGCTAGAGGTAGCACCTGATTCAAGCTAAACAAGTCAGATTGTCTTTCTAATAATCTGGAGCCGGAATTGAGAAACAAGAAGCAGGTTTGTGTATGACTAGAATTGGAAGACATAATTCAGGAGGCTATGAGCTAATAATAATCTGCCCTGTGAATGAAAAAATGGAAGAGCCAATAGCGAGAGAGAGAGAAGGAGGAGGAAGAGCAGGAAAAGAAGAAGAAAAAAATAGTCACAAAAGGGGAGAAGTAAAGCCAAGAGATCTTGGTTCTTAACAGAATTCCAGTTTCTAGTGTTTACCTCTTCCTACCCTTGGATCTGTGAGATAACCCAATTAATAAATTCCTTTGTTTCACTTAAGCTAACTCAAGTTGTTTTCTGTTACTTTCAAGGAAGAACCATCTAATATATTAATTTCAGCAGCATTTCTCAAAGATATTCAACCAGGGAACACTATCAAAGTTAAAATTTGTTGATGAAACACCAATAGGAGCATATAAGCACACAAGTATCAAACAGAAGTTTGTCACCATCATTCTGGGAAAATAGTTTGGGAAAAGTTGATTAAGACAGAAAATGACCAGTAAAATATGAATATTCTAAAACCACCAAACCACTGAGGGTTTGGGAAATTGGAAAAGAATAGTAAAATCTGGTAAAACAATTGAAGATAGTGGTGTAGTCAGATGGCAGAGAACATGGCTGTGAGGTAGATAATTAGTACCATGGAGTACAGAAAATATGATAACCAATGTTATTGACTCAAAACAATATTTTCCAAATTCAAGATCATATTCATCAATGCTTTGTACTACTAGAATTATCTAAAATTATGAGATTTTATAATATTTTTTATTCATCACAGAAAAGAAAGGAGTGTGAAATAATAATTCAGCCTGTAACACAAAATAGTTAATCCATCTACCTTTAGGTCTCATTCTTTGGAGGATATTTTCTGCTTTAAATTGAAGTAAAAATCAAAAGTAAGTGCAACAAAGAAAAAATGATTAAATATCTAGATTTAAAAAATAATAGACCAATAGAATAAAGCAACGTTAAATTTTCTACACCAAGAGATTTTCCTGAGTCAGGGATAATTCAAGGAATCTAGGAGGCTACTTTAGGCTCCTCTGACTAAGCATTACTTTTCAGTTCTCTTGATTTGCTCTCCTGTGTCTCAGAGGTTGAGAGAACTATGCAAGAGGCTTACTAACCTCCAAGTCTCCTAAAGGTGAGCAGGATACAAGTCTCTTTTCTCTTAGATTCATAGTCTTTAATGGTGTTTTATTATCTCACCTCATTATCCCCATCATGCCTGAGGGGTCAGAGAACAGGAAAAAGGTTCATCAAACACAGACAATTAATCTATGTCACTTTAGTTCTCTGCCTTCCCTGATCAGAAATGCATGGAATATGGTGGTGGTAGTTGGAAGGTAGAGGATAAAATGGGTACTACTGGAAAAATCTCCATTCCACAATTTTGGCTAATACCACCTAAAGAATTATATGTAGTATATTTATTAAACTTAGACAAAATCTGATAACTTAGTTCTCTGTTCTATTCTTCCTTGAGGTAATCGTGGCCAAGATCCAGCAGTGAGAATGCATGATGTCCCAGGGCAAAAATGTAGTACAGAAAAGCACATCAATTAAGGACATTCCATTTCATTCTCCCACCATTACTTTCTCCATTTCTTTGGCAGTAAGTTTGAGAAATGTCTTGCCAATTATTCTACCAGCTCTGATCTTTGCAATGAAAAATAGCACTAGACAACCTTCCCTGACTTTGGCATTTTCATTCCTTGTTATGTGCACATATATTGCTGGACTCTTTAATCTTTCCACTTGTCTACCAATTTTCTTCTGCATAGCCAGGAAGTTAGCTTAGAACTTGAAAAATTCTCATTGTAGAGACTGAGACACAGCTTTAGAATCTAGAATAGATTTCATAGCTTGAGGGCTTGTGGGGATGGCTATAGATGCTAATATGAAGGAATAAAGATATAAATGACTTAGAAAGTTGCATATCTCAACTGAAACCAGAAAAGGACAAGTCAAAGAAGCTGATGGCTCCCCTGCTCTTGTTGCGATATGGTATAATCCTCAGACTTCTTAATTAACTTAAAAGGGAAGTGAAGAGGAAGATGGAAATTCTGCATTTGACTGACCTGTAAATATCACCTTTTAATTTTCAGTCATCAAACTGAAATTACCCTTGAGGTAGTGAAAATTACAATTTTGTGCATCTAATATTATGATCTGCAAAAATCATTCAGGTTAACATATGGTCAGAGCTAAAATAAGCAAAATGATAAGTTGCTTTGGTTAAGTGAAAAAAGATAAATAAAAATATAGAAACCATCAATTATCTTAAAAATAACAAAGTTGGGAAAACAGTGAATCCCACAACATTTGGATCTCAGTTAATCTTTTGATCCTTTTCAAATATGAGCTAAATAAAAATACTTAAACACTTAGCAATATATCTTTTCTCTAATAACATTTGCTAACTTTTATAAGTGAAAAGAAGTGAAAAAGAATACTGAGGATGGGTTAATTGATGAAATAAAAGCAAAGGGAATTTCAAGGATAGTGTGAACCAATATACTGTAATATGTTATGTTTAGACCTTGACAGAACTGACTTCATTGAACTGAACCTTAATGCTATGCTTTCAGCTCTTTTCAGAAGTTAATAAAAGAAATAGCTGTGTGAAAATTAATGTACTTCTGCATTTGCTTTAATATTGCTGTGGAAGACATGTCATATAAGAAATTTTTTATAATTTATACCTGGAAAAACTTTATCTCCTCCAAGCAATTGCTATACTTCCTAATTTAAAAAATGCCTTAGCCAATGTAAAACCAAAGCCAAAAAGTTATCTGAAAACTGAAAGCAAAAATTTTCTATTCCATATTGGCAACTATGTTAATATTAGAATTAAAATATTTCTCCTTTATTTTAGAATCCTAATTTGTCCTCTTTTGGTGTTAGCCTATTAAATTGATTACTGTATCTTTTATTGCAAGCCTAAAATTCTTTTTAAAAATACTCAAGAAGATGAAGGAAAGTATGGAGAAAGAGCTAAAGGATATCAGGAAAACAATAAATGAGAATCTTAGTAAAGAGCTAGAAATTTTTTAAAGGACCAAACAGAGTTACTGGAGTTGAAGACCACAGTAACTGAAATGAGAAATTCCAAGGAGGGTCTCAAGAGCAGATTGGATCTGGCAAAAGAAAGAAACAGTGAATTCAAAGGTAACATACTTGATATGAGCAGAAAGAATAAAGAAATATTAAAAGTTGAAAATAGTCTAAGACACCACTGGGAGAAGACAGGAATGGGCTGAAGGAATATTCTAAGAAATAATGTCAGAGAACTTCCCAAACATAGCAAAAGATGTGAATATGCACAACCGAGAAGCCCAGAGAAAACCAAACATTATAAACATGAAGAAAAATATGCCCAACCATATACTGATCCAGTATCAAAAGGACAAGGAGAGAGTTCTGAAAGCTACAAGAGAAAAGCAACATGTTGCTATAAGGGATTCCCAATTAGATTGACTGCTGATTTCTCATCAGAAACCATAGAAGCAAAAAGGCAATGATTTGACATATTTAAAATGCTGAAAGGAAACAACTGCTAACCAAGTGTTTATATCTGGTGAGACTTTCTTTCAAAAATGAGGGAAAGATTAAGACATTCTCAGATAAGCAAAAGCTGAGGGAGTTATCACCATAAGACCTGCCTGACAAGCAATGCTACAGGGAGTTTGTCAGACTGAAAACAAAGGCCACTAGACAGTGATTCAAAGAATCTTAAAGAAATAAAGTCTTGCAGTAAAGCTAACCATTTGGGTAATTATAACTGCCAGTTTATTATAGTGCATTGTTTGATACGTAATTCCACTTCTTACATCCTACAAATGCTAAAATGCAAATGCAAAAAGGTAATGATAAATCTGTGGTTTTGGACATACATGTACAAAGATATAAGTGGTAACAAGTATAAACAAAAGATGGGGGATAGATAGGTATGGGAAAAGTATATGTGTATGCTGTTGAAGTTATGTTAGTATCAAACCACATGTTTAAGATGTTAAATTTAAGCCAAATGGCAACCATAAGGAAAATGGGTGAAAAATGTATCCAGATAGAAATGAGAAGATACTCAATATAGTACAACACAAAAATCAAATAAATATGAAAGTAGACATTACAGAAGAATTGAGGGACAAAAAAGGTATAAGACATACAAAAGCCAAATACCAAAATGGCAGAAGGAAGTCCTGTCTTATCAGTAGTGACTTTAAATGTAAATAGATTAAACTCTCCAGTCAAAAGGCAGAGATTGGCAGAAAAAAAATTAAAAAAACATGGCCCACCTAAAAGCTATCTGCAAGAAACTCATCTTAAAGTCAAAGATAAAAGTAAATTGAAAGTGAAAGGATGGAAAAATACACCTCCAAAAGAAGATGGGGTAGCTATACTGATATCAGATAAAATAGACTTTAAGTCAAAAACAGTTATGAAGGGCAAAGACTGTCATTATAGATTGATAAAGGGGACAATTCAACAAGATATAACAATTGTAAATATATATACATCTAACAGCAGATCCCCTAAATATATGAAACAAATACTGACAAATTTAAAAGGAGAAATTTACAGGTCTACATTAATAGTAGGAGACTTTAAAACACTAATTTATTAACAGTTACCACATCTAGTCAGAAGATCAATAAGGAAATACAAGACTTGAAAGATACTCTAAGCCAACTAGAACTAAAAGACGTATATAGAAAATTTCACCAGCAAAAACAGAATACACATTTTTCTCAAGTGCACATGGATTATTCTCCAGGATAGAGCATATATTAGGTCATAAAACAAGTCTCAATAAATTCAAAAATATGAAATCATACCATATATATTTTCTGAGCACAATGGAATAAAGCTAAAACTCAATAACAGAGGGAAAAATGGAAAATTCACAAATATGTGGAAATTAAAAATAATGCTTTTACAGAACCAATGGGTTAAAGTGAAATTAGGAAATATCTTGAGATGAATGAAAATGAAACTGTAACACACCAAAACATAAGGGGTGAAGTGAAGAAAATGCTGAGAGTGCCATTTATAGCTCTAAATGCTTATATAAAAAGAAGAAAGACTTCAAATGAGATACTTATCCTCAAAAGTGGAATAACTAGGAAAAGGAGAGCAAATTAAATCCAATTTGAAAAGAAGGAAGGAAATAAAAAAGATTAGAGCAGAAATAAATGAAATTTATTTTGGATACTTCATTTAACTCTTTTTTGGATACTTCTTTAACTCTTTCTTATGCATACTCATTAATTAAAATAATCCATCTGGATCAATAATGATTTAGCATGACTACTATTGCAAAAGATTTTGAGTTTGTCTGCCTCACAATATTATGAGTTGGCATGTTGTTATCTGCTGTAATTCATTCCAATAAGATGTGACAAATTCCCAAATAAGGATTTGATTATCCAGAATGAATTATGGCCTAAATGGAAATTAAATAACTAAACCAATAATTTATATCATTCTTAGAGATTATTATGTCCAATAGTTAGAACTGTAATATAAAAATTAGAATTATGTTATAATTAATTTCTATTATGTTAGAATTATTATTTACATTTGTAAATGTTTGTTGCTATACTATCTATTTCTTATAATTGATTATATTAAACCTAACCTGGCCTAGTACTCTCTTTTAAAATTTGTAATTTCTTTCAATCTATTTTACTATTTATTTTACAATTTTGCAATAAAGGTCTTTTTAACAACTAAGAAAAATAAATAAATAAATGAAATTGAGAATTAAAAAAACAATAAAGAGAATCAACAAAATCAAAATTTGTTCTTTGAAATTTGAAAGGATCAATAAAATCTTCAGTTAAACTGGCAAAAAATGAGAAGGAGGACACAAATAATGAAAATCAGAATTGAAAAGGGGAATCTTATTACTGACCCTGCTAAAATAAAAAGGACTGTAAGAGTACTTTAGTCTGCTAGGCTGCTGAAATGCAATATAAAAAAAAATAGTTTGGCTTTTACAATTGGAATTTATTAGTTTACAAGCTTTCAGTTCTGAGACAGTGAAAATGTCCAAATAAAGGCATGATCAGGTGATGCTTTTTCCATGAAGACTGGCTGCCGGCAATCCTGAGCTCCTCTGTCTCATGGCAAGGCACATGGGGCTTCTACTGGTCTCTCCTTTCTCTTCTAGGTTCAATGATTTCAGCTCTTGCTTCATTGGCTTTCTCTATCCTCTCTCTGAATTACATTTTCTCATAAAGGACTCCAGAAAGAGAACTAAGATCCACTATGGGCCATGCCCCAACAGAAATAGCCTAATCAAATGGCCCTTAACTGATTAGGTTATTTGATTAGATTACTAATCAAAAAGTCCTACATACAACAGGTTTATACCTATAGAAGAGGATTAGCTTTAGGAACATGACGTACATAGGGTCTCAAACCACCACACTACACCTTCTTGACCCCTCAAAAATATCCTCTTTCCATATGCAAAATCATTCATTCCATCATATTATCCCAAAGTCTTAAGTCATTTCATTAATAATACTAAGTAGAAGGTATCATTAAAATTGGTTATAGGTGTGGTCTGTCCTGGGGCACAATTCTGCACCAGCTGTGGACCTGTGAAACTTAGAACAAGTTATCTGCTTCCAATATACAAAGGAGGGGCAGTCTTCGGATAAACATTGCCATTCCCACAGGGAGAAATTGGAAATAAAAGAGGGACCATGGGTCCCACACAATTCTGATACACTGAAGGGCATACTTCATTAGATTTTTCAAAGTCTGAGTGTCATCTATGAAACAATGGTTTGTAATCCAGGCTTGATGGAGCGGCAGCCCCACTCTCTTCAAGGGCTTGCACAGCAGCCCTGCTTTCTCCAAACACTGGGGTGAAGGAAAAACTTCTTCAGGCATTGGGGTGCTGGCCAGGCTCTCAGCTCCACCCTCCTCAAGCATTGGGGTGGTAGCCAGCCTCTCTGCAATCCCAGACATCTGAGAACACTAGGATGTTAACACTCTTTCTGAACAATGTGGGGGAAGGACTGTCCTCTTCAAGTTCCAGGGCATACTCAACCTTTCCACATACATGAGTGACCCGGCCCACAGGTCAGTCGAACCGGAACCTGAAAGAGGGAGTGGGAATTGGGGGGACAAGAGACACGAAGAATGGAGACAAGACAAAGCTCTGGTCAAGTCTCGTTTATTCAAGTTAAGTTGGGGTTATATATAGCGGGTTCTTGGAGGGGTCATCTGATGTGGACGTCAGCAAGTTGCTAGGTAACAAACTACAGCCTGGTCAGCAGATTTACAAGAAAAGATGTAGCGAGTACGGGGAGATAGAAACTTAGTGCGGAACATGCGCAATGACATTTGGCCAAACGCCCAAAGTGGGAGTGCCCAAATAAAATAAAAGAGGAGATGGTGTTAGTTCTAAGAATGGCCATGATAAAGCAGATGCCGAGGGCAGCTTCCCACACATGAGTGGGTCCACTCTCTTGGCCCGAGATGTCCTTAGTCCAGATGTCAGCTTCAATGGTTCTGCCTTTCAAGTCATTTTTCCTTCAATCTGTCCCTTTTCTGTCCCTTTTAGTCCAGGCTGGAAGTGGTTCCATTTATATAGAACTTGCAAAAAATTTGTTGGTTTCACATGCAGCGCACAGGGGTCCCAACTATCAGGTAACAGGACTTTTCACAAATTCTTTCTGGATGACTACATTTCCAAGCCTGACTTGCACTGAAATGCCAGGCTGGATCTATGGTCAGTTAAACCCTCATATAAAACACTATTATCTGGAGACTTACTTTCCAGAAGCTCAGAAGCTTCCAAACCTTTCATTTGATATCAGAACATTTTTGCCAAGTTCTCTAATACAAGGGCCATCTTTCCTCCAATTTGCAATGGCACATTAATCATTCTGTCTAAGGCCTCATCGGAAGTCTCTTTAGCATCCATATATCTACCAACAATCTCTTCAAGGAAATCTAGGCCTTTTCTGTCAAACATATTACAATTCTTCCAACCTCTACTCATTAACCAGTTAAAAGCCTTTTGAACATTTACAATAGCAGCACCTCATTTTCCTGGTACCAAAATCTGTTTTAGTCTGCTAGGCTGCTGAAATGCAATAAAACCAAAATGGGTTGGCTTTTGCAATGAGTATTTATTAGATTACAAACTTTCAGTTCTGAGGCCATGAAAATGTCCAAATGAAGGCATGATCAGGCAAGGCTTTCTCCCTGAAGACTGGCTGCTGGCATTCCTAGACTTCTCTGTCACATGGTAATGCACATGGCAGTATCTGCTGGTCTCTCCCTTCTCTTCTGGATTTCATAGTTTTCACCTTCTAACTTCAGTGGTTTTCTGTCTCTTCTTTATGAGTTACATTCTCTTATAAAAAACTCCAGGAAGATAATTGAGACCCACCCTGGCTTACTTCACTCAAGACAAGGTCTTCAAAGAAAGCAGTCACTAAAGAACAAATACTGCATGATGTTACTGATATTAACTAAGGATATTGAGCAGACTTTTATAGGTAGAGTCTGGAAAATAGGTTACCTGGTGATAGAAAAGAAGTAGAGAGTAGTGAGCCAATGCTCAATCTGAGAAGAATATATGATAAGGTGGATGGGGGAGGTGTAGCAATGGACAGGAGTGATGGTGTTCGACGATGCTGGAGTATAAGTGTGAGTGGGGCTGGTGGGGTGGGGTGGGCTATCCATAGAGCTGGGGGTGGACAGAGGAAGGAACAGGTGAACTCTGGAAAATTAGAGGACTGTGGTTGAGAATACAATTGTGGGAGTATTTTGGAAATTATGGCAGGGGAGGGTCACTGGTATAGGGTGTCAGTGGTGGGGGGATGTGTGGGGAAGGGTGCAGCTGGGACATACCGCTATGGAATATGAATGTGTTCTTGTGTTCATAGGGTGTTCTCTTGGCGGGTGGAGACCCATACAATAACCAACAAATATTAGATTCCTATCCTGGAGAGTTCTACTACATTTTCTAAAGACTGGCAAGAATCTTGAGAGTACATAGGCAGTGCCTAATAAAAGATAACAGACCAATACATCAAGTCCTTGATGTTAATGTTTGTACTTATGAACTTATTCTTGTAAAATTGAAACTTAGCCTAATAATATCTATTGCCTAAGAGTTGCCTCCTGAAAACCAACTTGTTACTCAAATGTGGCCTCTCTCTAAGCTAAACACAGCAAATAAACTCACACTTTCCCCCCAGTGAGGGACATGATTTCTGGGGATGAGCCTCCCTGGCACTGAGGGATTATTACCAAGTGCCAACCAGCTATGCATTTGGAAAAAGACCTTGACCAAAATGGGGAAAATTAAATACAAAAAGAAAAAGAGTTTTTACAGCTAAGATTTCAAAGTCAGGAGTTCATTCCAGAGGTTATGCTTATGCACATTTCAGGAGGATATCACTAACTGCTACAGTAAACAAAGCCTCAAATAGGGCCATTTCAAAGGGCTCTAGAGACATCTAGATATTATAAGCAAGGCACACAACCCCATGAAAACAGCACCCCATCGGTGGGTCTTATCTTGGAATATATGACAATATATTTTCCTGATGTAAGAGAGTTGGACTCATTTATAATTTCCCTACACATGATTCTTCTACCTTTTTTATTGAACTTATAATTGGCACTGTCCCCATTAAATATATGTCCCAGAGACTTAAATCTTTGGTCTGTTTATACTCCAGCTGAGCTCTGAAACTCAGCAGAGATGAAGCCAACACCTGCTCACCAGTTCATTGGACTCATCCAGGACAATTAACAAAATGATGATGCGGACAATCCCCATCACAAAAAACAAAGAATATCCAGAACTGCATCTACAACTGCAAGCAAAACAATTCCTTTCATCTGTCCCATAAGATCTAAGCCCCCTTGAAATCTGAAGCAGAACAGGTATCACCATGCCAAAATCCTCAAGATTGAGGAATGAAGCATGGGAGGGGAGAATGCAACCATGGACCAAAGTAGACTTACTATTATTGTGGTTATGGAAGAACTTGTACCATTGTTATAAAGATAGTGGTTACCAGAGGTTCTGAGGAGGAGGGGAAGAATAGTTGGAACACAGGGCATTTTTAGGGCATTGGGATTGTTCTGCATGATGTTGCAATGACAGACACAGGCCACCATAAATTTTGTCAAAACCTATAAAATTGTGCAGTACAAAGTGTAAACCATAATGTAAACTATAGACCATGTTTAGTAGCAATGCTTCAATATTTGTTAATAAATTGCAAAAAATGTACCACATTCATGTAATTTGTTATTAATAGGGGAAGATGTGAGAAGGAGAGGGGTTGGGTATATAGCAATACCCTATGTTTTTTCTGTAATTTTTCTGTAATCTAAAATAATTACACATTGAAAAAGACCCACCCTGGGCCACGCCCCCACTGAAATAACCTAATTGAAATGGAAAAGCCAATCATCACATTTATATGGAAGGATAAGGGGCCCCAACTAGCTAAAGCCTTCCTGAAAAAAAAAAAATGAAGTTAGAGGAATCACAGTTCCTGATCTTAAAACAGTAATCAAATCAGCATGGTACCGGCTCAAGGACAGACATATAGACCAATGGCTCAAATACAGAGCTCAGAAATCAACCTTCATGTTTATGGCTAATTAATTTTTGACAAGGTGTCAAAGACCACACAATTGGGAAAGAATAGTCTCTTCAACAAATGATGCTGGGAAAACTGGAAATTCATTTGTTAAAAAAAAAAAAAAAATGAAGAGGGAAACTACCTATCTCCTTATACATATATCAATTAAGATGGATGAAAGACTGAAATAAAATAGCCAGAACTATCAAACTGCTAGAAGAAAATTTAGGGAAGAATCTGCTGGACCTTGTACAGGCAGCAGTTTCTTAGACTTTATACCCAAATCACAAGCCACAAAGAAAAAAATAGATATATGGGCTCTCATCAAAATTAACACTTTTGTGCCTCAAAGGACTTTATTATGAAAGTAAAATGACAACTTAGAAAATGGGAGAAAATATTTGGAAGCCATGTCACAGTTTGAAGCTTTTGTGAATGCCAGAAAAGATCATGTTCTTAGAACTAATCCATTCCTGTATGGGACTCTTTGATTACATTAGATTGAGCTAAGGGGACTTTTAATTAGATTGCTTTAGGGCCTTTGATTGAACCACATCAGTAACGTGTGACCCAGTTTAGGTCTCGGCACTCTTGCTGGAGTCTCTTATAAATGGCAGGAGAAGCATTCAGAGACACACTAAGAAAAAGAAGTATAAGATTTTACCCTGCCATGTGAGAGAGGACTCCAGGATGGCCTACAGCTGCAGAAAGACAGAGAAACCCGAAGAGGCTGAGAGAGAAGCCAGAAGCTGAAATTATCTGAGCAGCCTGAAGCTGAAGCAATGAGACCCAGAAGAGAGAGGATAGTGACGAGCCATAAGCCTGATCACCCACAGCTGAGCTAGGGAATAAAGCAAGCCTGGAGGAGAAGACAGACCAGCCACCATTTTGACTTACCATGTGGCAGGAGTCCAGCAGAGCAGCTGAATTTTGGTGAAACAGTATCTCTGATGATGCCTTGACTTGAACATTATCACAGCCTTAGAACTGTAATATTTTATCCTAATTAATTCCCATTTCTGGCATTTTTGCATTGGCAGCCTTTAGCAAACTAAAGCAAAGCATATAACCTATAAAGGTTTAATATCCATAATATATATAATCCTTTTACTTAAAGAAAATGACAAATAAACCAATTATAGAATGGACAAAAGACATGAATAGACATCTCTCCAAAGAAGATACACAAATGGCCAGAAAGCACATGAAAAGATGCTCAATATCATTAGCCATCAAGGCAATGCAAATTAAAAACCACAGTGATACACCATTTCACACCCATCACAATGGCTATCTAAAAAAAAAAAACAATTGCTGGAAATGATGCAGGGAATAGGAACACTCATCCATTGCTAGTGGCATTGTAAAATGGTACAGCCACTGTGGAAGACAGTTTGGCAGTTCCCTAGAAAGCTATCCCTCTACTAGGTATAAACCCAAAAGAATTGAAAGCAAAGAATTGAACAGACATTTAGACACTAATGTTCATAGTAGAATTATTTACAATTGCCAAAAGATGGAAGCAAACCAAGTGTCCAACTGATTGATGATATTTTGTACTTAGTATTATTACTTAGTATTGTTAATGAAATGACTTAAGGCTTTTGGGATATTGTCATGGCATGAATGATTTTGCATATGGAAAGAGTTATTGGACTCGCCCAGGAAAACTAATAAAAAGATGGTGATGGACAATGCCCTTCCCAATAAACAAAGTATCTACAACTGCAAGCAATACAGTTCCATCCATCTTCCCCATGGGATCTGAGTCCCCTCTCAATCATAAACAGAGCGGGCATAACCATCACAAAATCTTCAAGATTAAGGAACGAACAAATATAAAGCGGGAATGCAACTATGGACCAAAGTAGACTTTTTATTATTTTAGCAAAGGAAGAACTTGTACCATTGATATAAAAGCAGTGGCCACCAGAGGGTCTGAGGGGAGGAAGAGGGAAGAATAGGTATAACATGAGGCATTTTTGGAACATTGGAATTGCCCTGCATAACATTGTAATGACAGATACAGGCCATTATACATTTTGTCAAAACCTATAAAATTGCATGGTGCAAAGTGTAAACTATAATGTATACTATAAACCATGGTTAGTGGCAACACTTCCATATGTATTCATCAACTGTAATAAATGTACGACACTTATGAAAGATGTTGTTAATGGGGAAAATGTGGGAAGGAGTGGGGTGGGATATATGGGAATTCTCTATATTTTTTATGTAATATTTATGTAATCTAAAGCCTCTTTAAACATAAAAAAATAAAATTAAAAATAAAAAAACTCACACAGGAAAAAAATCGGTTATCGGTGTGGTCTCTCTTGGAGCACAATTCCCCTCAGACTGTGAGCTTGTGAAACCTAAAGAACAAGTTATTTGCTTCCAATATGCAAAGGAGGGACAGGCATAAGATAAACATTCCCATTCTCATAGGGAGAAATTAGAAGGAAATCAGGGATCATGTATCCCAAAAAATTCTGAAACACTACAAGGCATACTCCATTACATTTCAAGGTCTGAGAGTCATCTGTAGAATGATGTTTGTCAGCCAGTCTTGATGAAGTAATAGCCCCACCCTTTCCAAGTGCTTGTGCAGTGGCCATGCTCTACCCAAACCCTCTTTAAGCAATGGGATGATGGCCATACTTTCTGCAATCCCCGGGACATGGGATCAAATGGAACAAAAGACCTACTTCTTCAAGTGCAAGGGCATACTCACCCTTTCCACACATGGGTGTGTCCACTCTCTTGGCCCAAGAAAATGTCTTTGGTCCAGATCTCAGCTTCCATGAAATGAGTTTTCCTTCAATTTGCTCTTTTTTTTTTTTTTGTCCCTTTTAGTCCAGGCTCGCAATGCTTCTTTTTATACACACCATGCAAAAAACTTTTCAGTTTTGTATATAGTACCCAGGGGTCCATCAGACAAAAACTTTCCACAGATCCTTCTTGATAACTGCACCTCCAATCCTGACTTGCACTGAAAAGGCTGACTGGATTTATATTCAGTTAAACCCTCATATGGGACACTAGTCTCTGGGTACTCACTTTCCAGAATTTAGAATTTTCCAAACCATCAATGTTTAGTTTCTTTGTGCCCAGGAGTTCACTTCTCAGCTTATTCCCTTCCTATCACATTTTACTATAACCTTCAAGAAACACCAGGCTGCACTTTGAACATTTAGTTTGGAAATCTCCTCAGCTAATTATCCAAGATCATCACTTTCAAATTCTGCCTTCCATCCTACATCAGAACAATTTTGACAAGTTCACTGCCACTTTAAAACAAGGGTCATCTTTCTTCTAATTTGGAATGACACATTCATCCTATCTGTCTGAGGCCTTATTGGAAGTAACTTTAGGATCCATATTTCTACCAACAGTCTCTTCAAAGCAATCTAGGTGTTTTCTTTCAAGCACCTTACAATTTTCCCAGGCCCTACCCATTACCCAATTACAAAACGGTTTCTACATTTTTGGTATTTACAATAGCAGCACCACACTCTCTTGATACCAAAATCTGTTTCAGGTTCCTAGACTACTTAAGGCAAATACCAGGATATGGATCAGGTTAAAAAACAAAACACAATTTGTTCACTCATGGTTGAAGCCAGAAAATGTCCAAATCAAGGCATCATCAAGGCAATGTTTTCTTACAGAAAACCAACTTCTGGCAATCCTGGGCTTCTCTGGCACATGAAAGGGAATATGGTGGTTTCAAGGGGGCTCTGCTTTATCTTCTGGGTTTTGTTGATTTCAGTTTCTTGCTTCCATAGCTTTTTCTTTCCTCTCTCTCTCTCTCTCCAGCAGGTGATTCTGATGCACACTAAATTGAGAGCCACTGTATGGCAGTTTGATATTATTTTTGAATTCCAAAAAGAGATATAGATTATGTTTGTAAACTGGTCTGTTTCTCTGAGCATGATAACCCTTTGAGTGTATTAGATTCAGCTGAGATGTCTGATTAAATTATGTTAAGATTAGGGCTTTAATTCAACCACATCATTAGAGTGCATCTCAACATTGAGTCCCAGCCCCTTTGGTGGGCTGATAAGATGGAGTCTCGTGGAAGTAGATATACAAAGAAGACACACAGAGGATCCTGCAGCCCCAGGAAGAGAGATGAGCCTGATAGTTTACATCTGACCTTGTGAAGAGAAGAATGACTACATGTAATAATATGAAATTTTTTTCACAGCATCTTAATAAATAAGCATTTCTAATACTTAATAAGTGTGTTGCATTTATATGAAAGAATGTTAATATACCCACAAAAGGTATAGGATATGACTATTCACAGGTTAATTCCAGACACATTTTATCATTTCATCTCCTGCATAAAATAACTATCTAAACTGAAACTTATTCTCCAATGCCAAATTCATATATCACTTTTTCTTTTAAGACTGTGTTAGCCCCTCAGGCAGAAGTAATCACACCATTCTTCATATTCCTATACAACAGAATAGGAGATATTTTCATGTATTCACCTCTACATTCATAGCTTTCTTGTCTGCCACATTGTGAGCTTCTGGAGAATGTATTTCATGCTTATTCACCTGAACTTGAGCATGGAACATGGTACAGAGTGCAGTATAAATAAATATTTGTTGAATTGAATTCAGAAAAAATACACTAAGAGGTTGCAAAAAAGCAAAAATAGTGTCAAGACATCAATAAATATTGGGATTTATTACTTGAGTTAAATAACAGAAAAACACCCGTATTAGAATTCTAACAAAAGATAAAAGGAAAGGATTATGGAAAGATACCATTGGATTAGGTAGACAGTGCACAACTCTCTCACAAAAACAATGGAGAAAGCCAAAAGCTGTCTGAGGGAACTTCTTTGAGGGTCAGCAGACCAGGACAGTGCTTCACAACTGCCAAGAGGGTAAGAGACAGAGAAGAAGAAACTGAAACAACAAACATGAGTTATCAAGCTCTCATGGCAGCTGGGAAGGGCTCCCCTTCACCACCCCCAAAATATTAAGCTCGGGTAAACCCCTGGCTCACTGCAGCTGACTGAGAGAAGAACAGATATCTTCCTCTCTGTCAGCTGTTACAAGGGAAAACAGAGGGGGATTCAGGGGATTTTCTTCATTGAATTCAGCCAGCAAAGCCAGCTTTTAATTTTGGCTCTGGCCAGAATAAAACACAGGAAAACAGAAATTGAAACATCTTTGTGGAAAGGTGCACCAACCAGCAACATCTGCTGAATGGTCAGGAATTTGCATAGACAAAAGCTGTTTTTGTCTTATTCCTCTCTGTACTCTAACACCTGGGAGAAAATCTGAATCCCTGGTCCAATTTTGATAATTTAAGCTGGCCAATTTTAAAGACTTAGAATAAGATGAACCAAATATCAAAGAAGAGCAGTGAAAAAAAAAACAATAAGCAAGAGAGAGAAATTGGACATCAGAGTAAATTCACCAACAGATTCAGATGTCAAGATATCAGCACAAAATTAAAGCCATACTAAGAAAAATAAAGAGATGACCCAATCAAAGAAACAAACCAAATATCCTGAAGCAATGCAGGATTTAAGATAAGTAATCAATGATAATTAAACAATTCTCCTAAATCAATTTTAAAAATTGAACGAAAATGTGACTAAAGAGATAAAGGATATAAAACATAATAGATGAACATAAAGAACAATTTGAAACCCTGCAAAGAAAAGGCATGATGGATGAGATTAAAAATATATTAGAGGCACATAAAGGCAGATTTGAACTGCTCAAAAACAGAATTAGCAAATTCAAAGAAAACAATTGAACTTGAAAAGATGGAGAACAGAAAGAGAAGAGAATGGGGAAATGGAAGAGTCTCAGGGATTTGAATGACAGTGTGAAATGCACAAATATTTGTATTATTGGTGTCCCAGAAGGAGAAGAGAATAGAAAAAGGGCTGAAAGAATATTTGAGGAAATAATAACTGAAAACATCCCAACCCTTATGAAAGATATAATATCAATATCCAAGAAGAACAACACACTCCAAACAGAATAAATCCAAATAGAACTTCCCTGAGACACCTACTATTCAGAATGACAAATAGAGATAAAGAGAGGACTCTGAAAGCAGCAAGACAAAAGCAAAGCATCACATACAAGATAGAATCACAATAAGATTAAGTGCCAACCTCTCATCAGAAACCTTGGAGGAGAGAAGAAAGAGGTATGATTTATTGAAGGTACTGAAAGAGAAAAACTTGAATCTGAGAACTCTGTATCCAGCATAGCTGTCCTTCAAAAATGAGGGTGAGTTCAAAGACTTCACAGACAAAAAAGAAAAAAAAAAACCTGATAGAATATGTTCCCAAAAGACCAGCATTACAAGAGATAGTAAAGGGAATGCTGCATCCTGAAAGGAAAAAACAAGGGCAAGAGACCTGGAAAAGAGTTTAGAAATGAAGATTATTAGGAAAGGTAAACCAAAGGGTGAAAAGAAAGACAATAGTATAATATGACAACAGAAAGCCAAAGGGAAAAAATAGATAAAATAAGTAATGCATTTACACTAAAAACATTGAATGTTAATGGCATGAATCAAAAGACATAGACTGATAGAATGGATAAAATATATATATATATATGAGTCATCTCTATGTTGGCTACAAGAGACTCACCTCAGATGTAAGGAAATAGCCAGGTTAAAAGTGAAAGGTTGGAAAAAGATACTCCATGCAAATAGTAACCAAAAAAGAGCTGGAGTAGTGATACAAATATTGGACAAAATAGATTTTAAATGCACAGCTGTTATAAGGGATGAAGAAAGCCATTATATATTAATAAAAGGGGCAATTCACCAAGAAGAAATAACTCTTCTAAATAATTATGCACCTAATCTAAGTGCCTCAAGATACATGAGGCACACACTGGCAAAGCTGAAGGAAGAAACAGATGTCTCTACAATAATAGTTGGAAACTTCAATATAGCACCCTCAGTATTGGATAGAACATCTGGACAGAGGATAAATAAACAGAGAGCTTGGATAATATTATAAATGAACAGACATCTATAGAACATTGCACTCCAAAACAACAGTGAAAAGAATGTTCATGGATCCTTCTCCAAGATATACCATATGTTGGGTCACAAGACAAGTCTGATAAATTTAAAATGATTGAATTATACAAAACAATTTCTCTGATCATAATGGAAATGAAGCTGGAAATCAAAAATGGGTGAAAAAAAGGAAAATTCATAAAAATATTGGGATTAAACAACACACTTAAATAATCAGTGGGTCAAAGAAAAACTGCAAAAGAATTCAGAAATACCTTGAGACAAATGAAACTGAGAACACAACATACCAAATCCTATGAGACACTACAAAGGCTTTGCTGAGAGGGAAATTTATAGCCCTCAATGTTTACACTTAAAAAGAAGAAAAAGCAAAAAATGAAGATCCAACTGGACACCTGGAGGAACTAGAAAAAGAACAGCAAACTAATCCGAAATCAAGCCAAAGGAAAGGAATTGTAAAGTTAGATCAGAAATAAATGAAATAGAGAACAAAAAAAAATAGAGAGAACCAACCAAACCAAAAGCTGGTTCTTTCAAAAGATCAACAAAATCGGCAAACCCTTAGCTAGGCTGACAAAGGAAAAAAAGAGAGTAGACACAAATAAATAAAAATAGGAAATGAGAAGGGGGACATTTCCACAGACCCTGCAGATATAGATAATGAGAGGATACTATGAATCACTGTATGCCAAAAAACTAGACAATGTAGATGGGATGGACAAACTCCTAGAAACACACACACCACCTACACTGACTGTAAAAGAAATAGAAGACCTCAACAAAGCAATTACAAGTGAAGAGATTGAAATAGTCATCAAAAACCTCTGAAAGATGAAAATCTCAGGACCAGATGGCTTCACAGGTGAATTCTACCAATCATTCTATCTTTGAAGATTATCATTCAAAGATAATCTTACCAATCTTGCTCAAGCTCTTCCAAAAATTGAACAGGAAAGAATGCTACCAAACTCATTCTATGAAATCAACATCACCCTAATACCAAAACCAGATAAAGATACTACAAAAAAAGAAATTGCAGACCAATATCTCTAATGAATATAGATGCAAAAATCCTCAACAAAATATTGCAAACCAAATCCAAAAGAACATTAAAATAATTATACACCACAATCAAGTGGATTTTATACCAGGTATGCAAGAGTGGTTCAACACAAGAAAATCAATTAGTAAAATAAACCATATTGATAAATTGAAGAAGGAAAATCACATGATCTTCTCAATTGATGCAGAAAAGGCATTTGACAAAATACAGCACTCTTCCATGATTAAAAAAACCAAAAAACCCAAAAGATAGGAATAGAAGGAAGCTTTCTCAATATTGTAAAATGCATATATGAAAAGCCTACAGCTAGCATTGTACTCAATAGTGAAAGATTGCAAGCTTTCCCGCTGAGATCAGGAACAAGACAAGGATGCTCACTGTCACCACCACTGTTATTCAATATTGTGCTAGAAGTTCCAGCTAAAGCAATTAAGCTTGATAAAGAAATAAAAGCCACCAAATAGGAAAGGAAGAAGTAAAACTTTCACTATTTGCTGATGATAGGGTCCTATATCAGAAAAGCCTGAAAAATCCCCAACAAAGCTACTAGAATTAATAGACAAGTTCAGCAAAGTAGTGGGATATGAGATTAATACACTAAAATCAATAGCATTTCTGCAAACTGCTAACATGCAATCTGAGGAGGAAATCAGAAAAATAAATTCCATTTATAATAGAGACTAAAACAATCAAATATGTGGGAATAAACTTAATCTAGGACACAAAGGACCTGTATTCAAAAAACTACAAAACATTGCTAAAAAAAATTGAAGACGACTTAAATAATTACAACGACATTCCATGTTCATGGATTGGAAGACTAAATATCATTAAGATGTCAATTCTACCCCAACTGATTTAGAGATTCAACACAATCCCAATAAAAATCCCAAGAGAATTTTTTTTGCAGAAATAGAAAAGCCAATAATCAAATTTATCTGAAAGGGTAATGGGCCCCAAATAGCCAAAAATGTCTTAAAAAAAGAACGAAGTTTGAGGACTTTCACTTCCTGACTTTAAAGAATATTACTTAGCTACAGTGGTAAAAACAGCATGGTACTGGCATAAAGACAGCCACATTGACCAATGGAATCAAATTGAGAACTCAGAAATTGACTCTCACATCTACAGTCAAGTGATTTTTGACGAGGCTGTTAAGCCCATTTCCTGGACCGGAATAGTCTACTCAATAAATGGTGCTGGGAAAGCTGGATAGCCATATCCAAAAGCAAGAAAGAAAACCCATATCTTACACCTTATACAAAAATTGACTCAAAATTTGTCAAGGACCTCAATACAAAAGTAACAACCATAAAACTCCTAGAAGAAAAAAGTGGAAAACATCTTCAAGATCTTGTGGTAGGCAGTAGTCTCTTAAAATTTACACCCAGTGCATGAGCAACAAAAGAAAAACATAGATAAATGGGACCTCTTCAAAATTAAACACTCGTGCATCTCCAAGGACTTTGTCAAAAGGGTGAAAAGGCAACCATCTCAATAGGAGAAAATATTTGGCAATCACATATCTAGTAAAGGTTTAATATCCATGAAATATAAAGAGATTATAAAACTCAACAATAGGGAAGCGGGTGTGGCTCAGTGGATAGAGCCCCCGTTTACCATATGGGAGGCCCGGGTTCGCGCCCCGAGGCCTCCTTGTGAGGGCACGCCGGCCTGAGCGGTGTGGTGGGCTGATGCAGCAACCTCACGGCAGGAGGCGACTGTGGCGCAATGGATAGCGCACCCGTTTACCATATGAGAGGCCCCGGGTTCGCTTCCCGGCGCCTCCTTGTGAGGGCAGGCCGGCTTGCGCGGTGTCGTGGGCTGATGCAGCAACCTCACGGCAGGAAGCGGCTGTGGC